>WOGR01003890.1:0-15326 GCA_015342045.1 Leptinotarsa lineolata | reverse complement strand
TTGGGAAATTTCGGGCCGTGAAGATAGAAAAAATAATAGTAGAAAACAATAAAAGAAATTAGAATTAGTTAGAATTTTTTCAATTCCCAACTCATTGAGGTGATAATTTCGTATTATCCCTACTTGTATTATCCCAACGTGTTACGTGTTACCAACATGAAATCAATGGATAAACATTGTAAATATTGAATTAAAACATTCAATTCTCTGATAATATTGTTGTCTCATTTTTATCAAAGTAAATTACGTATCAAAAAACCAATGTGAAAGAAGAAAATCCATTAATCATTTATCACTTAAAATCGAAGGGAAAGCCAGTATTGTGGAGACGGTAGTAAAAAACTGACGCATGCGCATTAAAAGGCTCGATATCGAAGACGCGTCCGATTGGTTTTCGTCAGAAATAACGTTGGACTCTGGCCTGTTATGTTTCCGTCAGTGTTTGGTTTGTCCATGTTGTGTATTGCTTTCGTCGTTTTCGAGTTGTCAATTTCTCAAACAACAGAATCTGATTACGCGGTTGCGTACTGGTAACAGCGACGACAAAAAAATTGTGAGTAGGTGAGTAGGTGAATATTATTGCCAAAGCCAAACAATGTGTGACTTTTCTGGCGTACGACTGTGAGGCCTCTCTCTTTTGAGAGTGTGTATACAGATCGCAATTTTGAAGCAATCGCATGGAAATTTGGAATGTAAACTCTTCTAGCACCGAGAATTTGCTGTTTACTTTTTAGTTGCGCCTGTTGGACGGATGTGTCGTAATATTCGGTAATTCTAAATAATAATAGTAGTCTAATAATTTCTTACCTTGCAAGTTTGTAAATTAGCCTACCGAGTTTTGAAAAATCAATATCTGAATGCTCAATGTTTGAAATGCTCAAAAATTTTCAATGAAGATTACAAAAAGCAACACAAAAAAGTTCTCACGATGGCAGAAAGGTGCAAGTGATGACAGGAACACCAACGAGCAACCCCAACGTGCTGCCTCTTGTTGAGCCCAACACTACTGAAACAAACCCTCCTTTTGAGGTCATTGCACCCGTCATGCCGATCCTCGGTCTTGATTCCAGTCCGCCATCCCCCGCACCATAATAATAATAATAAATGCTTTTATTGAAAGGTTACTCAGTACAAGATATACTAACCTAACCTAACAAATGGCAGAATTCAACATCTGCGCATGATAAATCACGGCGATATTGCTCTTCCATCCAACCAGCAACAACTCACTCATAATAATACATTTGAAATATAACTTGATGAAAAAAAAGAAAAGAAGAAAGAAAACAAAATAAAAGAACGGGTGAAAAGCAGGAAAGAGAGGCAAAATATGAATAGATGAGAATTTAATATATAAAATTGGAAAAGTGGTGTCATAATCATGAAAAAAATTTAATATAATAGTTTGTTATGTTTAGGTGCAGTCAAAAAATGTTTAAATCTCCAATTGAGATTATGTATATCGGTTCTAAAGGACAATTTAGTAAATAGATAAACAGGTTTTCCTGTAGTTATGACCTTATGGAATATACTAGTAGAATGCAGTGTGCGCCTAGCATCAATGTTCAGCCATCCAAGTTGTCCCAAGTATTGAGACACATGCTCACGTCTCCTTGAGCCTGTGACGAGTCTTATGCACGAATTCTGCAGTTTATGAAGTCTCTGCCTGTCAGATTTCAAGAGTCCTGGACCATAAACAGTATATGCATAATTGGCATGAGATAGTACCAGTGCTTCGCAGAGTAAAATTTTATTTTTATATAACCCTTCTCAAAAATCTGAGAAACATGTGAAGTGAATCGCAGAGAATTATCTAGATGAAGGCCTAAATTTTTCGTTACGTCTCTATTTGGTAATTGAACCCCATCTATAGAAATAATAATCAATTCCTTACAACGTTTCTTTGCAGACGACCTACCGAAGAGCATGACATAAGATTTAGCTTGCGTACGGGCGTTGTCGTGGAGCGGAACTCTTCTGTTGACTTACGCCGGCTGTTGCTGATGCAATTTTTGCTACGTTTCGTCGATTTCCTCATACTAGGACTCTGCTGATATGATTTGGTGTGGTTGCAGACAGTTATAGTAAATCACACCAGCCGGTGACTTCCATGCAGTAATCATGGTCTATTTTTGATGGATGGCGGTACCGGCCAGGGGGTCGGTGGCCTGTGCCTTTGAATAGCGCGTCGAAGGCCGCGCCTCATAACATTTCATTATCAGCAGCAATCGCACGCGTTTATATGTGTATTAAGTACAAGCATTGCAACCGTATGGAGCCGGGGTGGTTCGCTAATACACCAATATACAAAGAAGTAACATAGCATAAATGTTTGTGTAAACTGAGTCTAGACTCTTTCGACTGATATCCTCCTGAACCTCAATTCAAATATTCGTTTCACTTATGGGAAATAACGGTGTTGATATTCTTTTCACCATTGTTTATCTAGACCAGAGAAACTCAGAAAAATGGTTTCAGAAATATCACCAAAGTATCCAAGTAGCACATTTTCATTTATAAATTCTATACAAATCTCTGCCACCAAGTTTGGTCACTTGTCACATAATCTGCCGTAGATACTTCTCTATTTCTCAAGGGACAGGGTTTGTATTGCCTTTTCTGCTATGTTGCAATTCCATAAGAAATTTAAAAACTGTCTTGCTTAATGCATCTTTATGTTGATAACAAAAATTGTTTTTCCAACAAATAAATACAGCATTTTCTCAGCAACGATTATTTATGAGCCACTTAACATAAAATGAAAATGTTGAAATAAATTTGAACTTTTGTATTAGTTTTAAGTTTACGTTTTTAGGTTTTTAAGTTTCAAGTCCTCAAGTTTTCAAGTATATCGTGAAACTTCAAAAATATATCCTATTACGTCACGAATACATGTACCTTCAACCCTGCTCAACGAATATCCAGCTTTACATCATTGAAAGACCGAGATCTAGTGCTGGCCGCAAAACCAGAACAATAACCTTACATTGTAAAACGATAGAAACCGTTCAGTTTCACACCGTTTAACATCCCGCGTTCTAAACCGATAAAAAATATCCGTGAAAATCCGTTACTAGAAACCAGTTCTTCAGGTGGTTGTCGCGACGCTTTTTATCTCGCGGCAGATGTCCCGGGAGGCTGCGTCCCTCGGTGGACCAGTTATACAACTTTTGACCACTGTCCACTCTGCGAAGTGATGAGATTATTTCTCCAGCATAAAAAACCTGTTGGAAAAGACCGTTGCCCAAAGTATTCTGTGAAGCCTACAAAACAGTTTGATTATGATGTTTGATGTGAGAAGATAGTTTGTGAAGTAATAATAAAATTTTACTAGAGGTGCAAAGTAAGTTGTAGAATTATTTATTTTAACATTCACCTATTTTTACTTCAATATAATAAAAAAAATTATTCAAATTTGAATTAAAAAAATATATGAAGCACTATCTAATTGCAAGTTCTGATTATTCAACATTTTGGAATGGTCGATATTATACACTTTCACATACCTTTCTATAAAAATCTGAAGGGATAAATACTCCTCATCCATTTTTCACTAAAAAATTTCTGGGTACTTTGTTTGGCATATGACTATGACCTATGACTCCATCCAGCTCAAACCTGAAACCAGTGATCATATTTTTCGTGATTGAAGAAACATATCTTGATTCAAATATAAGAAAATATAAATTCATTTGAATTGTTGTGAATGGTAACACTGGTCTTCGATTCCATTAAAGAAGTTCAAATATTGTCCTACCATTTGCAGTTTTCCGAAGAAACAGTTTCATTCAAGAAAAATGTAACTTTATCAGTAAACGTTCTGTATTTTGGGATCCACAACTTCTGTACTTTTCTATTTGTTCTTGAATCCAAAATACATCATAAATTAGGTTTATAAGGAATGTATTGATCATATTTTGTAATTCTCACTTTTAGTGATTCTACGTGATATAACTAAAAGATGTTTTACAATTTCCAATTATTACTAGTAGTTTTATTGACTCTTCAGTACCAATCGGAATGACATCGCAATATAAAGCACTCAGTTCATTCATAACATTATGGTTTTATGTTAAATCTACTCATGTCACGACAGCGTGCTTTTTCATTTGATCCCAATAGTATGAATCTTGTTTAAATTGAAAGGGTTATATTTTTTAAACCTATCCACCTATCCTGAATAAACATTTTCAAAGTAATATTTAACATCTATATCTATAGAATACAAAAATATGTCAGATTCATTATTTGATATTTTTTGATATATAGTTTTTGAGTATCTTAGATTTCCAGACTTTATCGATTTTGATACCTATATTTTTTTATTCCAGCGAATTCATATGTTATTGATGTACTGATTGATGATATGCCATATCGTGAATGATTCAGTATTTTTCAAAATTTTGAATTTGTATGATGCTCATGATAATTTTCTCATCACGTATTTCACAAAATGATTCCATATAGGATAAGAATAGACCTATCTAAGTGTTTTATTTCATGTTATTGGTTTCAATAACAAGCTGTTGAAAATTTGGAAAAACTACTTAGGGTAAAGGAGTTTTCTTCACGTATCCAAGAGTTTTATGAGCTCAAGGAAAAATGGATATTGTTCTTGTTTTTCTAGAACAGTGTACATTTTTTCTGCTAGGGTTGAAACAGCTTCTTTCGCGGAGATTTTTTCCTTTAACAGAGATTACATTTAGTCAAAAATGTTTTCCGAAACCGTTGATAAAGAAGTGGATAATGAAATTGGCTCATGATTATTGACTTCACTCCTTTTTTAAATAGGTACTCATTTAATGGGTATGATCAATATATTGCAAACGGATACTACCTATGAATTGTCTTAAATCCTCAAAGTGTATAAAATTTCAGTAATGCCATATTTGACAAAAAAAATCGAGAAATTATCAACATATCTTTTAGCATAATTGTAAAAATTCTTTTGAAATGTAGCTCTTTTTTGATGAGTTTAATTTCGATAAGGGAAGTTAATTCATCCCAAGATTATTTTGAATGCAATATTGACTGTCGTTACTATGCAAAGGGAAATCTTTATATCTGTTTCGTTTGCTAAGGAAGACGAATTCCTTCTACAATTTTGATATTTGACTTAGTTCCACAATTGATTCAATCCTCTGATTTTTAGCGTCTCAGCACGTACGTTAGTTATTTGAATGGAATCTGTTAACCGGTCCGGTTTTCTATTTGAACAGCATCCTTCTAGGTGAACTGCTAATTTTCATGGAGAGATGGAGTTGCAGTCACCTATCGATGTTTGATTTTTTATTAACCTTTAAAAGTACTAATGAATTTCTATTCATTTTATTAATTCCTTATGATCTTGCCTTCTTCAGTTCTTTGTAGAAACTACCCCACAAAAAGTAATTTGAATTTTCGATTCAATTTTTGGGATGGTACGAAAAAACAAGACATATATCTTTGTTTCCCAATAAATATTGTGTATATTTGAATAATCTAACACAAAACATGTCACTTCTGGAATTTATGACCAAAAAAAGTCCGAACCAATTTCCAGACCCTTACATAAATTATATTTCTCGCTATTTCCGCCTACTCTATCGGAAAGCAAGCAATAAATCAAGTTTTCTTATTTCTGGCGCCGCGACGCTGCTGAAATTCGATTCTTTGATACTGCCTCCTCCATCTACGAGTCGAGAACCGAAGTTGACTTTTTGAAGTTCTGAAATTATACTCACTTCATGCAGTTCTTCACAAACATAACTGGCTTCAAAAATTAAGTGAATTTATTTATATTATAACGTCTGCGACGCTATCAATATGAATTATTGCAAATAACAAAAATCGTGAAAGATACACCAACAATATGATGACATTTCCAAAAGGTACTGAAAGATTTCTATGTGTGAGTTATTGATTTTTGTTGGTTATTATTTGAATAAGCATGTTTAACTAAACTACGGAAAACAAGACTTCTTTCAAAAATTTCATCTTTGTCATTTCCATACGAAGAGATTTGACATTTTTCCCAATAACTTATTAATAATTACATCTCTGAAGTTTCATAGATTGGTGTTCCAGTAATGTTTAGGAACCGATAATTGAGCAAACAAGCAGTCCTTCATAGTATTTAAGAGCAACACTTCTTTTCACCGTGACATTCTTTCCGTAATGTCGATTGTATTCTCAAAGTACTCAACTTTTTTGATATCACGACTTTCTCTTGACTTATAAAATCTCAACAAACGGTTGGAAGGTTTCGAAAAGAATATTGGAATATTAATATTGAAGAGTGTCTTCTACAGTTTCGTTTGAAACAAAATATAAGCGGAGCTCTTCATCATTGCCTTTTTTTAAGAAAAAACACAAGCACTACAGGAAAATCCTCAAGGTACTCCATGAGCGGTGCCTGTGCGAAAGAAGCGATTCACGTTGGAATTGAATCGCTGTGTTGTCTCAAGAAATTGAGCTTTCAAATTTTATACAATTGAATACAGGATGTTTCTTTTTAAACGAGAAAGTGTTTTCCAGATTTGATTCACCTAGTATCAAAACTGAATTTTACTGAATTATACTTAACCAATTAAGCTGAAATTTGGCGGATTGCTTAAGATGACGACTAATGTTTTTCTATATACTCAAACCTCCATATTATGGATATTGAAAGAAAGGGGCTCCTAAAAAATATACGAAAAATTACATGACGTCACTCTAAGTCCAATATGGCGTTTATTGTGCACCACTGTGATTCGAGTATCAAATGAAAAGGTTTGCTGAAAGGAGTACGATAAATATATTCAATTTGTAGACTTCTGAAGGCAGACTTCTCCAATTATTCGTAGTATTCTACTACGAATATCATACACAGAAAATCTAAACAGCGTAATACTTGGAAGTGTGTTGGTATGAAATTCCACTTCCAAGATGAACTCTCAATCCCCTGATGGCCTTCAAAGATATTCTAGTGAAAATATCAGAATACTATTTCTCATTAACACCCTATAACACGAATTTTAATAACTCATCCAATACTTGCGAAAACTGCAGTAATTCGGAATATAAATCTTCTTTGTCAAAATGATACTTCTTAAAACAATTAGTTAGTTCAATGCTAGCTTTAGGTATTCTGCATATACATTTGCTTCTTTCGATTTTTTGAATGTATTTGTTTTTATTCAGCAATTTTTCTGGATAGGCTCATATAATGTGAGCCTAGATTCTCCTCTGCTCTTTCTAAAATAAATGTGTAATAAGTAGTAGTGTTGAATAATGCTTTTTTATAATGATAGGATTGATATATTCCAAATTTCTAATGCTGATATTTCTAAATATATTTATTCTAATTAATGATCAATGGATAACTTAGTGGAAAAAAATTCATATTGAGGAAAATCATTCAATAGGTATTGGAAGTGGTAATTTTTTTCCTGAAATACAAGTACCCAATTACTTTTACTTCACTGAAGTGAATATGTATTGAATTTTATGAAAATAAGGAGTCAACAATTATCAACAAGTTACAAGACAAAATTTAATAATTTACAATGGATGTAAAATGGTCAATTACCTTCCATTGTACATCAGCTGTATTGAATAACTTCTTTGCTTCGGAAAGAATGTGAACTATTTATTGACTGTAAAAGTATATTATAGTTCGTAAGATTTCTATAATTATGGTTATTGAAATTTACAATTTCATCATAAATTGAACAAAGTGTAATTCAAATATCTTCCATTATTATTATTTTAATTTGATTCCATTGATTCATATTCAATTTCAATACAACGAAAGTTGAAAAAATTTTTTGACAATGATAGATTATAACTAATTTAACTGACTCAGCGGGGACTCGAACAATTCAGAATAGCGCCATTTTGGAAAACTATGGTAAGTATCCATGAATGCAACAGGCGGTGCCTCCAAAAAGTTTTGCAGGGAAAATATTCATTAAACACGTCAAAGTCGTCTGGGCTATTTTAGAGCTAGTTCAAATGACGTTTCAATAAATTGCTGTTGATACCAGAGATATTCTGATAGGAAATTCGCCAATTCAGTGTAACATTCTATTGACGTTATTCAAGATATTGAAAAAAAACTCTCTCGCAGCCACTTTTCGAACTGAAAATAATGGCGTTTATATATTCTCAATCCGACAAATACTCTTTGAAATATTTTTGTGAAAGAGTCAATGTTTATTGCTGTTTTTTTGGTATTCAGACTGCCACAATCTGAAAAAATCAACAAACCTGAATTAATAGAGAATCTACATGAAACTGAAAAGTTAACCTTGAAAATTTACTGCGTAATATAAACTTATGAAGACTAATATTAGACGTACTCAGAATTTTTTTCTACAAATTGAATAATCTATGCGACAAAAGAAATTTTTAAACTTAGCTTTTTTTAGTCAATCAACGTTTCAGAAATTCATCCCTTTTCGTTTTCAAAACCAATAAACATTCTTCTATAAAAATACCTTAGACGTCAGTTGTCATATTCGATAGTCTATATGAATATGTATATAGGTTTTTTTATCTTCCACACCTTCCACAATCTGATAAATACGATTTTCCTTCACGAAAAATGACTTAGTTCCACATACGGAATGTTTTCCGAGAATTCAGTTCAGATTCATATTTCCATTCTCAACCTTTGTCCTTAGCAATGACAAACAGGCACGATACGTTTCCACAAAGTTATTTGAAATATATTCATTACCTGCTATAACAATATATGCGGATTCCCTGAGCTTTCGCATTTTTTCGTGATGTGGAATAAAAATTATCACCAGAAACATTTCGAATTTTAGTGTGGAAAGTGATACTTAGAAGTGAATTTTTGTATTGTTATATTTCTTCTCAAAATTCGGATCGTTCATTAATACCTATAAAAATGTAAATCCAAAGATATAAATTTAATGTATAAAAAATCAGTACGAAATTTTTCAGAAAACATTTTTCAAGCGTATAATAATGAAAAAGTTTTTTATTTTCTACAAATATAAAAACAATATGAGTACCTAACTAATAAAATGAATTATAAAAGTATGTGGAGAAATACACAAGGTTTCGAATGAGTGTGCCCAGTTGAAATATAATCGAATCTTCTATTTTCATTTCATAAAATTATCTCAATATTTTTCTGAAGTTATAAAGAAGAGAATAACTCATAATGACTTGACAAAACAATTTTCAATCAGAAACACTGTAGCTCAAAATGACTGTTGTGGTTGTCAAAGTTGTACGCAGTCCACCATGATTTTTTTCATCCACATCACCCCAATCCTAACATCATGATAATTCACAAAGCAATGCAATCGCCTTACATTCTCCATATTCTCTGGACTCATCTCCGGCAATATCTTATCTACCCTCAACTGCTTAGAAGTGTATATCTGCACCCCACTATTTCGCCATAATTGGAAAGGGGTGCCCTTCATCTTAACCATTTATTCCGACTGACTATGGCCTCAAGCGTCCCCTTACATATGATTCATCTGTTAATAACTGTTAGTAGTTACTTGACTCAGAATTCGAGAGTCTCACAGACATTTCACTTGAGAGAATCTGAAACTTTCGTTATGGAATTTCAGTGGTTTCTCCGCTAGTGTTTACCCAAGCAATTAATAACGCAGGAGAAGAACGATCGCATTGAGACCGTATTATGTGGTATGACGAAAATGATTTCATGAAACTAGAATAATTTTTTTGATGTTTGTTTGAAGGTGATTGACAATGTTACTTGGTGAATTTCATCAGTTCTGACTTCCATTGTCTAATGTTGTATAAGATGATTTGAAATCCCTGAAATAACCAATACGAATAAAACTTGAAAAGAATAGCTGAAAATAACAAATATTTCAAGCAAAAAAACCCTGAAAGGATTTTACAGTAAAATAAAAACAAGTAAAAATTGAACAATTGAAATGATTTTACAGTGAAATGAAAACAAGTGAAAAATTAAACAATTGAAACAAAAAAAAAAGAAATAAATAAAATTAAAAAAATAGCGATTTCAAGCAACGTTACTTCACGTCGTTTCGATTGTTGCTATCCACAAGCGTCTTCGGGTTTTTTTGCTTAACATATTTGTTATTTTCAGCTATTCTTTTCAATTTTCAATTGTAGGTATTTGTTATTTCAGGGATTTCAAATCATCTTGTACAATATTAGACAATGGAAGACCGAACTGATGGAATTCAATTTTTTTGATGTTTTTCATTTTAAAATAATCTGAAATGTAAGTAATTGTTCGGTACCTTGCTTTTGCGAATATTTACTCATATAATGTTGTGAACTGATGAAAAGATAAAATATAAAAAAGTAACTAAGAACATTGAAAAAAATTAACAAAACGAAATCGAAAGTAATTCCGAAACATTTTTTTGCAGCCAGTGCATGCATTGCTATTAAGCTATAATTTTACATTTGATAGATATTTTTTTGAGTGTTGGTACTGACCTCAAAAATATGTAAGCCTCTGAATTATTTCGTACCTAGTTTTGGTTTCTTTTTGTTAGTTAATTTCACGTATATATAAAAATATTTCTTTGAAAATATTTGACAATGTTTTTGGTGAATGTTACAAGTTCGAACTTTCATATTTATGGAAAAATATATCAAATAAATATGACTCATATTTTAAAATAATTTGAAAACAAGTGAAAACGTTAATTTGAGAAAAAAATCATTGTCAGCTAAAATGGAAATGAATTTGATCAATTCAAATAATAAAAAGGAATCATAGCAAGTTACTTCACGATGTTACCACATTTTGATTGTGAGTATTCATCATCAGTCATCAATCGAAGATGATACTAACAATCGAAACGTCGTGAAGTAAGTTAGTTTGAAAACTCTTGAAACTTTTTATATGTACGATCATTTTCACATATCATCATATTGTATTAAATTTCTATTCGACTTTTCTATTGTTTGTATATAATTGACAATTCACTTACTGTTGAACCTATTATCAAATCATTTTCATTTCAGCTCAAGAAATTTTGTTTTTCTTACAAATTATCATTACTACAATTTGTTTAAAATCAATTATACTTTAACTAACTCAAGTGAATATTTCCAATTGATTATTTTCTGCTTTTTCAATAAATCATTTGACTAATTTTCATTTTATATGTTCTTGCGTAGATTTCGAATCAGTTTATACCATTTCTATCAATGGAACTTGTTCGAACATATAACATTCATCGAAATTTCTTTCATAGTTTTCAGTAAAATCATTTGAAGTCGATTAATTTTTTTTTATTCTCTACATTTTGAAGTTTCTAGTAAGTTCTTGGCAATTTTATTATTAATATTTTAGGTGTCGCCACGGATTTGTACTATGAGGCTAGTTTGGTTTCGACTATTTCGTTTTTTTTTTTCTTTTACCTACCTGTATTTGGCAAGGTTTCAAGATATTTTTCCTTTGACACCAGCTTAGCTGGTATCAATGAGCTGCGGCATCACACTTATACGATTCAGTTCTCATTCTAAAAACTATAGAACCAATCTTAATGAAACTTGCACTGTTCTCTAAGGCGAAGTAGATATATGCTATTGATAAAAAAAGTCCATAATCCGAATAATAGTTTCGGAGAAATGCGCGAAAAAACATATACATAGATACTTCAAAGTAGTTGATAACCTACTATGTCAGTGCCTTCGCGAACCACTCGAAATATATCTGGCACCTATACAATTTTGTCAGGGTGCTTAACGAAAATTTTCAACTGAATACGAACTCATTGAAAAGTACATATTTATATGTTTCTGATTCTCAATGTAGCAAGCAAGTAAAAATTTGAATATTAAGTATTTGCATGGCTGGATGCCAGCATTGTTAATTTTACTGATGAAGAAACAAACTACCACTGTTGAAATGCAAATAAAAACTTCCTTCTGCGATCAGGTGAGCAAGAAAACCATAAATTCATAACAATGTATACATATATTTACAGAAAAAATACAAAGATTGAGGCTGTTAGCGTTCACCTACTATTCCTACGTGTCTGCTACCACAGATGAAGTTGTCAGAGATTGTAGTTCCCAACTTGAGTTAAGTCGATCCTTAGAGGCACGGTTGCTCATATGACAAACACGATTTTTGAAATATAAGTGTTTTGCAATTCACTGAATATTAATGGTTATTAAAATGATACACAAAAGAAGATGTACAAATATTACTGTCACACCAAAATCTTGTTTCGATAGATCAATCGTCTAAAAAAATTTGACCTTGAAATCAGTATTGAATGTGTTTCATGAACAAATCTTGTACGAAAAAAATCAAACCTTGAAATCACCACTGAATATGTTCATTTTGGAAACCAAATAATGTTATACAATAAAATGACCACTAGATATTGACTAAATGGCTTAAATAGGTAAAAGGGATTATCATCATATCCCACTTAAAGTCTGTAAACAATCCACTACGATAAACGATAAGGAAAGAATGGTTAAAACTTCACTGAATCCATTCAACAGCTGTCAAACAAATTTCATGAACTCCATAATTGCTCAAGTTAGAGATACGCTCCTTCTCGAATCCGAATTCAGCGGCTTAATGGAGCCTCCCGAACGATGATGCAAGTAATTATCGATCGCTTTTACCTTAATCCACAGTGATCACAGCGATAATTATAGATTTAGGAGAATCACCGCGATTACTTTCACATAAAAGAAACACCTCAGGATATTGAACTCTTCCACCTTCTCACATGATCCAGAGATGACTGTTTATTCTTTGATCCCTCCTTGTCAAAATCTTCCTCCTTTCATTCTCATTACCTATCTTCACGTTACTTGTGAACCAAAGATGGCATATGCTAGAAGGAACAACTGCCAATACCGGTTACACGGAATTCAGAAATTAGCTTTCAACAACGCTTCACAGATGTCTAATTTTATTATATCATACAAAGAATGAAATGACAGTAACGAATATATCGTTACAGTAGCCACCTCTTACACCGATGTATTCTTAATTGCACACATCTGGTTTGCGTACATGTCTAGATTGCTTTTACAAAAAGGCTCATCCCACAGATAGAGAATGTCTATAACTGACCAAGCTGGATTGCAAACTATGTTAATTAGCCCACTGCTCACCTCTTCAACTTTGTAGGTTAGATTAGGTCGTAGGTCAGGTTGATTTTTGATAATAAACTTTTCCCTTCAACTTTTTAGGCTAGGGTTGGTTATAGATTAAATTGATTGATTGAGGTTAGGTAAGTTTTCAATAAGAAAAATTTCAGACCTTTGTACCATACATACCAGCAATGGAATTTCAAAAAATAGACAGTCTCAAGTCTGTAGAAAGTATGAGAGAAAATTATTTCAGAAGAATGCAATCTGTTAGAAGTATAGTCAATCGAGAGTAATTGAATTTGTGATGATGTATGACTGGGACTGTTTCCTCCTTCTCACCCCTATGAAAAAAGTTCTGACGATGGCAAAACTGTTCCCAGAGAATTTGTTTGAAATGAGATAGGTACTCGACCTCAAGAAACACTTGTGTCCATCCTTTCAACAACAATTGGGCGCTTTCACTGTGATACAAGTAACAACCACTGAAAAACATGTTTCCATGCATGAGCCCTACCCAGGTGCTTCCAAATTTTTCAGGCTTGTGACTGTTAAAAAATTTTTGCGATAACATATATCTATGTATACAGTCTGATAGCTAGAAATGTCGGAGACCTTCCTAAAGAAAATTGTGTGCTTTCAATTGGCCATGCTTGTACCCAGGTTCAATTGATAATTATATTATTGGACATTATTTGATGTTTATGTACCTACTTTATTGAATGAATACTGATAGAGTGGGTCCCACTGATTGTAGGTCGCATTTGGGATAAAATGATGATATGTGTTGAATGAGGTGAACAATGCATTTGTAATTCTAAACTAGTTCATTTTCAATCCAAGCCATTTCATCACATAACGTGAAGTGAAATAGTTTTGAACTCAGAATGTATTGATTGAATCAATCAACATACAGTGTTGGTTTTTCCCGAACATAACCTACAATTGGTAGAACATACTCTATAGTCTATCCAGAAATGCGAGAAACGACAACAGTATTCTAGGAAAATCTCATTTATAACAAACAAAATAACAAATCAACTACGACAAATGTGAAAATATGTCCAGTAGTGACCAAGACATTCTCCAACAAATAAGTATTTAGTTGAAGGGGATTGAAAAAACATTGATTTTTTGAAGGCGGTATAAATAGATATTCCTTTGAATGGTTTTTCCCTAGGAAGAAAATATTACATTATTTTCTGTTGGGAGTTTAAAGGCCATGGTAAAGGGGTTACTCTTAGTCTTAGTGACATTCTTCAGTTTACTTCGAAAGCGAGTTGAATAAAAAGTTATACAACATGGAAGCTAGTTTTTCGGGAACCGTGAAGCATCCGAAACTGTCAGCATTGAATATAAATTAAAAAACAATTGTCATGAAAGTTTGAAATTCTTTAAAGAATACAATATCTGCCCAAAATAAAAAGTTAGGAAGAATTAGTACAAAAATGCGCGAGAATGACCGGTATCAAAAGATCGACATTTTTTGGAATTCTCAAGGAAGTCAAAAAAAACAACAGCTTTTTGCAGCCGAAAGTATTCACTGGCAGAAAGTGTTTGGTTATCGACGAAGAAATCAATAATTCTACATACATACATAAAAAACTGAGACCTGAATTGAATAAAGTCATACCGTCTCCATGGTTTGGCAAGACCAGAACATCAAGAGTGGAAAACAAGCCTTCATGGAAGGTTGGTCCACTGATTTGAAAATTGCATTTGGAAAAGGTCGTGGTCTAATCATCACTGACATAGGCAGCAGTGAGAAATTCATGAAAGATGGATTGATACTGTTTGAATCGAAAAAAAAGGTGATTATCACCAAGAAATGGATGCCGCAGAATTCGAAAAATGTTTAAAAACATACTTGTGAATCTTCCGAAGGGATCCGTAGTAGTAATGGATACCGCAAGTTACCACAGTAGACGAGTCGAGAAGCTGCTGATATCTTGTTGGTTATAAATGAAAGCTATTTCTTTCGAATCAACCATGTTGAAAGCGGAGCTTCCTCAACTTGGCTAAACGTCATAAGTCAAAATTAGTCAGGTTTTCACCGATGAGATGGCAAAGACTAAAGGAATATCGGTTGCTCTAGAAACAGTCGGAAAATGTATCCACAAAACAATCAGAATCAGAGCAGAGATGTGGGATGTGGATGATTGCATAGACTCATCATCAGTAAAAATAATTCCTGTTGTCATCAATCCTAATGAAACTGATTCATACAGTGAAGAATCATTCAAAGAATC
>WOGR01003889.1:4519-15328 GCA_015342045.1 Leptinotarsa lineolata | reverse complement strand
ATCCTAATCTTCGATTATTCGATAGAAAGCGCTTCCCTTGAGAGACCAGAAACATTTACTGATCTTGGCGTCACATTTGACACTGCGCTATCATATTGATAATGTTATAACATCCTCCTGTCGTATGTACGGATTAATTGCACGTAACAGTAGTAATTTTAAAGAAACTTCGACCTTAAAAACTCTATTCTATGCTTTCATAAGATCAAAGTTAGAATACGCCTCAGGTCTGTGGACCCCTTTCTATCATATCATATAGATAAAATAGAAGCAATTCAACGACGGTTTTTAACACTGCTAAGTTTAAAAACTGATGGCATTTATCTACCAATAGGCACAAACCACTCTGAATTACTACAAAAGCATAACTTTTTCGGTCTCGAAAAAAGTCGTGAGTATTTTAGTGTAGTATTAACCTAAAAAATTATCATAAGCATAGTTATCTGCTCAAAATTATTGGAAAAGTTTAATATTTGCATTCCCAGATTCTGTTCTGTTATATAAAAACATCTCGCACAAATTTTCTGGAGAATTCTCCGCTCCATAGCATGTGTAAAGTGAGAAATTCTGTTAGCGATGATCTAGATGTATTCAGTTGCAAGTTGTCATTTATAAAATCTCATATTCTAAAATAATTGTTTTGTCACCTATTATGAAATATAAAATGTGTATATGCTTGATATTCGAATGAAAAATTCCTGCTTTATAATTGGGCTCTGTCCTGTAGAGTATTGTAAATAAATAAATAAAATGAAATAACAAAAGTAGCGTCACTCTTAGCACAATAACTCACAAACTCAGGAGTAAAATATCATTGAAGGTTAGTACTAGCTGAAAAAGCGTTGAATGGAATAAGACTAGCGCCATCTATGTGTTGGACACGAAACTTTTTAGCCCATGTAGTAATCAAAGAAAAATACAGCTTTTTTAATTCACTCCCAGATTCAATTCCTACTACAACAATAAAAATTTCAAAACTGATAACATGAGAATATGGACCTAAAATACATCCTTTCGATAATATCTTCCTCATACATATTTCCTATGGAGACTAAATTTTTGTTATGACTCTTTCTACTCAAACATGTATATAGACACAAATTTTGAGCTATCATTTCCATTATGGGCTTCTGGCCTACCTAAATAGGTCAGTAATTAGATGAATGAAGTTTTCATTCTTGGCTTTTCTCAACGACAGAAAAAATGTTTGTCACGATAAATATCAAAAATTGAAGTTATTGGATAAAGCACTTGAACTGACAAATCCTCGACATTCAGTTGCAGGAAAGACACACGTGCAATATCAGCAACAGAAAACAGGTAGCAACAGTTATGGATTCAGTTAGAATAACGAAAAATAACATGACGTCATTCTAAATCTTGTTTTATATGCACCCCGATGATATAGTTATAAAATGAAATGATTTATTGGAAAGATAACAAACAAAACCACTTTAAATGTAATATGGCGAACCGCCCAAGATAGCCAAACGCCCAAGATGATGAACAAACCAAGATGGCGATCTACCCAAGATGGCGGGCTAGTTTACTTATGCATCCCCATGATATGTATATCAAACAAGAGGATTTGCTGAAAACAGTACGATCAATAACATTACGTAACTCTAAATCCAATATGGTGAATCGCCCAAGATAGGGGACCGCTTTTTTAACATCCCTCTGATAAGCGTACACTGAAAAAAATACGGAAACTTAATTGACGTCACTCTAAAACCATGATTTTCAAAGACGGTGGACCGTCATTTTTTACGCACCACCATGATATCGATATCAAATGAAAATATCATGGTAGAAAAACAAAGTAGCGGAAAACAAGATGGTCGCCATAGTGATTTTAAAGGGTTATATTTCGAGAAAGGTTAGAGATAGTTTACTGGTGCTCGAATAAATATTATAGGGACGCAACATGCAAAAATGACACAATAAATGAAATGAAGAGCGAAAAATAAATTAATAAGTATAAAAACATTTTTGAGTTCAAGCTTTTATTTACCAGCTCTAAAGAGAATAAACTGAATTTTGAATTAAATAATATCCATCAATTTATTCCATTACAAAATTTATATGATACAAAAACTTGTCGCGGGGTTCACAATGGTAGAAACAAGAAAACGATTTGACATAAATGATTATAAGAAAAAAATTATGTTTCATTTTATAAAATAAGTAAATCGGACAAACTTTTATATCATATAAATTGTATCATGTGATTAGAGGATGGGTGTGATTTTATTTATGTTATATCTTCTCCTCTTCAAAGCTGGTGAATGGAAGCTTGTACTCAAAGATAATGTTTTTTCACTATTAATTTGTTTTTATCTTATTCACAATTTTATACTTCCATATTTTTAGTGCAATAAATATTGAGAGGGGTTGAACTGCTATTGAAGTAAGGAGAAAAGAATTTGAAATTGAAGATTAGAGATTACTTGGTGTGATTGGCTGAAGTTGAAGTGGGGTTGTCAGATTAAAAATATATCACGCTGACGATTGATATCCCGAGTACTACACATCAAATAGTAATTAAATGACTCCTTGAGAGCTCTAATTTAACCTAGATGCCTAGCACGTTCTAACATTGTATACAATTCGAGTAGAGCTGAAAAAACAATCGAAACTTGCCTATAGACGTAGTTGCGTCCATATACAACAGGGTGTTGTTGATAGCGCTATCTTTACTGCGTATCAGCCGCAAATGAGCAATTACTTAGCGAGAAATGGGACGTGTGCTACAATCAGTGTTCGCGAATGTGTCTGTTGGACGTACGCTTCGCCGTTATGAAACAACACTCCTCTGTAATTGCGACGATTTACTACGTGATACAACTGTTTCACCACGGGGTGCTCGGATTTTTATTTTTGACTCAAGAATTTGTTCGAGGTCAGGTCGACGCTTTTTCCGGATTGTCGTGTTCCGTTTTTCTAACAGTAGATATGACACTTTTCCTATTGAAAATGAACACACATATGTTGTTTCCGGGTTTGTCATCATTCAACAAATTAAAAATATGCAAGATATAGCTGTATTGCTACAATTGATTGTTTTTGTGTTATTTTGAAGAAAAGGCAATTGACAAAATAACAAAAATGCTCTTTGCACTTCAAGCTCAATTTGTTTCAAAACTAAGTACTTCTAACCGATCAGTCAAACTTTTTAAACATATTTCAAGTACATAAATAAAGTGAATTGCAAAATGGTAAAGATTTTTTTCAATTGAGGTGGTGATTAGAGGGTGATTTGTTTGTTGCCGAAAAAAATATTGAACTTTATTTTCGTCATGACTCTCTTTGTTCTGATGCTAGGGACTTTAATAAAAAAAATTGAAAATAAAAGTTTATTCAAGCTTATGAAGGTTTCAGTTTGAGTTTTTCTCGAAAATGTATGTAATGGCTTCAATAAGCCATTACACAGTGTCTGCAGACATTATAAGCTCACCATTATTTTCGTTTTTTTTATAAGCTACATTGTTAATAGGATTAATTGTCTTCGATAAAATAGGTATACTTTTTTTGAGTTATTCTCGAAAACCCGTATGAAAAGTGGGTTTATTGGTTGTAAAATAATTCGAGAAGTATTGACTTTCAAAAAAATTTTACGGAACAAAAAATGCTTATTATTAGTCAATCTATCCATTCCCGAATTCATTTTCAATAAAGGGGGTAGCATCCAGCCCCAGGGTGGAAGATTTCGAAGAAGAGGGTAAGTAAAACTTTATTTCAAATTCTTGGGCGAATATGTGCTGTATTGCCATATTCAACCTTTAATGATTGGACTGAAATTTTTGAAAGATTTTCATTGAACAACTTGTTCTTTAAACCGTTCTACACTTTTGAGCACTCCAAATATTACAATTTTCTCATAACATATTACGCAATGGCTATGTGAGCTCATAGCATCTTTCTTCATTTTTTTCATGATACCCATCTCAACAATCTTGGTCTTCAACTAGTTCGTCTGCAGTACTTTAATTATGATCCATAATGATCCAGAAGACATATTAACTCGTCTATTACAAGGTACAATTTGGATTGAATTGTTACTGTGACATAACTGTAGTCGATGTTTTGAGCATGAATCTATGAGTTACATAAATATATGGGAAAGAAAGATTTTAGCTCTCTGCTTCTCCATCTTGATACAAAAACATAAGTGAATCTTCCAAAGAAGAGAAAAAACCAATCAATTTCAAAATAAACTCTTTACAAAGATGTTTAGATCATACAAAGAAGTAACTTTCAGACGAAAACTGGAAGAAAAAGCCCTCTCGAAACAACTACTTTCATATAAACATTGAATTACACGAAAGGAAAAATTCTTTCAAAACAACTACTTTTATGTGAACCAAAATCTTTCTTTTCCAAAAATTGATCGCTCCTAATCAATTCATGCACAAATATAGTTTCCATTCCCTTTTACCTCTTGTTGAATTGCTATTTGTTGAAGGATTTGTATTACTAGTGAAACAATCAAATATTCATGTATGTCATGTGATAATGTCCGACGAGGTACATTTTACGATATCTGTTCGAAAAACATTTGTTTAAAATCTGTTTTCCGTTAACCAGCTGTCGCACCCCTACGAACGACAACCCTCAGAAGTCGAAACTTGTGCGAGCTAGGGACTAATGAGGTCTTACCTTTCAACGTGTGATTTCTAACGCGGGTTGGACGGTAGCAAGTGAAAATCGATCGTCCGGCCTGCGGCGTGACCACCGATTCACACAGCGGTCGATTGAGTGAGTGAACAATGCACCCACGTCGAACCGACCGTCTACCATCCTACCATACTGTCAATCGTTCAGTTCAAATATTGACAGTAATAAATGCATTTGACGATTTTTTTGTCGAATTAAGTTCAACCAGATATGTGCATAAACGTAATTGTTAATGTTTATTATATCTTTTGAATTTGGTATAATCGAACTAATTACATATCAGAAGATATCATCATAATCTATTGATTTTATTCAACTATGTAAGATAACATGGAAATACATTGATGTCTTCAATTTTCAACAAAGAATATTTGAAAAAATCGGAAATCAGAAAACGGGAAATATAAAGATCCAAGTGAAATTCTGTGAAGAGTTATTTATCTTGATTTACATATTTACTTTTGGTTTGCCTTTTCTGAATGCAATCAAACGATACAGAAAGCATAAAGATGCCGATGATTATTTCAATTTTCTCAACTTCGGAGGATACATTTTTGTTGATGATCACCTAGCAGAAAATTTTCCAATTTTGAAGGTACATAATAAATGTGAATATAGAAGTAAATTATAGAGTCATTTTCAATATTAGTTTATTCTACTGTTAATTGAGTCATCAGGATTTTTACAATAGTTTTTTTTTCTTTTTTCAAGCTGAAGTTTTGCCTAGCAAATTGAAACAAAGTCAGAAGTATTCAGACAATTTCAAGTAAATTCAAAAACTAGAAAAATTGAAGGCCAAATCAAGCTTGTGGCCGACGTTGTAATTTGGGCATAATCAGAATTAAGCTTGTAGCTGAAGTTATTAGTGAAAAATTGAAACCAAAGTCGAATCCCAAAAAGTGAAGACACTCCTTGAATAGCTGGCTAGAATACCAGAGCACCTATATCCTGGATAACTACTGATGAAGGTTGCTGGAATCTTGGAGTATTAGACGATCAAAAAGAAGAAGATCCTCTAGAAGAAATCGTTGATTCCTTGATGGTTCTTAGATATAGAATTACTATCAGGAGTTGTAAGGTTCAATGCGTTGAACCCTGGGGTACTCCCTTTATTTTGTTACTGATCAAATTGATAAATATTTCTATCGGTGAAACGGATGAGAAGTATAGAACTTTTAGTCATTTATATGAATCTTCGACTCTCTGATATTTTTTATTATATTAAATCGACTAGGTAAAGCTTATTCATTGTTTTATTGAGGTGCCTTTTCTGTGTGAGAGAAAATGAGTTAATATACAGTAACGAGTATTGAAAGAGGAGTATACTATTTCTGTAATTTACTGCTGATGGCGTCCAAATGAGGACCAGTTAATAAGAAGGCCACTTTTCACTGCTTTCCATAAAACTCCTGTACAAATCTTACGCCTTGCCTCCGCAAACAAAGAGTTAGTCATTTCCAACTTGACATTACTACTATTCTCTTAATAAAGATAATGGCCAGAGTACGTCATATAATATTTGGCATAGATCCTTGAGTTGCAAATTCACACATAGAAGTTATTTCAAAAGATGTCATAATTGACTACCGCACCGCCTTTACACGAGCCATAATATTCAAGTCCGGATAATATTAAACTGTTCGGAAGACAACGCCCAGCATCTGTTAACACGGCACGCATAAATGCATTTCAATATGATACAAAAAACAAGTGTGAAACAACCGGGGAGAATTCGAGTTTCAAAAGTTCGGGAAAGAAAATTTCCATATGCAATTCAGTCCGTTGGGAAACGGTCTTAACCATTCTTCTGGCTCGTTAGTGCTTCAAAGGGTGTGTTTTAGTTTTATAATGAAACAAAGCTCTGGAGTCATTCCGGAGAGTGAAACACGGGTAAATGTGGTAAACAAGAATGTAATAGCCTGGAATACAAGAAATAACTTGGGAATATTCCGGTATGAATACTCTGTTCTGAAAGAAACTAGAGACTTGTTCACACATGCGACCACGATAGTTCAGGGCAAACCACCTCAAAAACATTTCAAAGAAACTGTCAATTTGAATCTTGTTTACAAAATATGTTTTTTGATTTGAATGTTACGCATTTGTATATGGAGAGGTTGAATTGTTTATTGTGATGTGAGTTCAACGTCAAAATCAATACAATCATTACAATCATTACAATCAATACAATCTGTATTTACTAGAAATTTTTAGGGTTAACAACTAGTTTTCCAAATAATTTCCAGTAGTTCAAGTTTTGAAGTGTTCCGAAAAACAACCCAAAGTATTTATATTGGCAGATATAGGGTCCATCATTGGATTTCCATCTTTATCTTGTAGAAAGAAGAAAAACTGAGGAAACGGTTCATTCAGATATTTCCTGAAATGGAAAGTAATCATATTTGATTTCTCGAAAGTTTCAATGGTGTTGTGAAAATTACTCGGAAAAAATTAGATTTCTCTAGGTTTAAAAAATCAGTTTCTTAATTCTGATTTCATATTATGTAACTTCTGTCTGTTTCGAATAGTTAAGACAAAACGAACATTTGTTCAATTGTGGTGACGCACCTCAGCAACTTTTGATGCTTTATTGTTCTCATTTATGGGGCTCTGCCCCTAAAGCTGCTGGATTTCATCCAGAAAAGAGCCATTTGCCTATTTCGAAATCTTAATATAAATGTGGATATTCGAGAACATTATTCAATGTTATACTTAGAAGCTTACCCTCACTCACTCTCTTAGAAATGTTATTTATTATAATCTTATATGTATTCCATCACGATTTAATTTCTGTTCTTTGCAGAGGATTTCAATAGTTTATGACATACTAATATAGCAAAATTTGTGTATTTTTGTGGGCAAGTATTTTGGACTGTGACATATCATTTCAACACATTAGTAATGACAAAGAACGAATAAAATAGTAATAATAAGCAAGTGGCTGATGAGTTAGAGCCTTACATTTCCAATGCCTTGGGAAATATTCGACCTTGCCATCAATAAGAATTTTATTTTTTTTAATAATCGATAAGAATCACCTACAAGTCACCGGCAAGTCCATCGATATTACCCCTATGCCATATTGAATGGCATAAGGGCTAAGTTGATGCCAATTGACAGGCAAAACTTGCTAAGAGAAATGTAGAGGTTATGTGATAGATAAAAAAGTTGTAGATCTTTTCATTACCTACAACTTTGCCATTCAACTTTTTTCCATAAGACTTGTAGTTTGGCCGAAAATCGAGATAAACTGATTTTTACTCTTAAAAACTCACCCCCTCCCATTTCCCGACCCCGAATCAACCGTAATTTATTTTTCCTTTCATTTTCATTATATTTCCTTCCTTTTCCAATGGGTCTCATCATACTATAATTTTTTTCACTTTTAACCTTTTTTAAAGGCTTCAGTACTGGTCTATAACTAGCTCTAATTCCCGTCTTTCCGCGCGATGCCCAGCACGAATTAGACAAAATACAAAAAGTCCATCGTCTCAAAATAAGGATCGATTCCGAATTCATAATAGCGGTAGATTCTATAAGTAGAACAATCAGTGATGCTAACCTAACCCAACCTATACTCACTGTCTGTCCCCCGCTTCTTCTAAACATTAATGGGCCATATTTTAGAGAGTATTTGAAAGTGCCAAATATAGTTTTTGATTTCTTAAAACACACCTCATGAAACAAATATTTGGTAAATAACAATCTGACTCAATTTGGAAAAACGTTGAAATTGTGCTTACAAGAAGGGAGCACTTGAAAAATGGAAAAAAACTCTTGATTGGTTTCAAAAATATCCACATGGAACATAGAGGCCCAAAACCCGATTTGTATCAAATGCTTCAAAATTCTATTAGAAAAATTCATTTTTAAAACAAAAGGAAAAAATCATTTTCAGAATATGTCAGGTGACTGATCCAGTGAAAAGTTGAAAGATGATTTTAATTATGCCAAACTGAAAGTAAAAATCTACATAAAAATTATTTTTTTCGATTACAGTGCAAGGAAAATCGACACAATTTGAAAGCTATCCTGATTTTCAAGTCTCTGTGTTACACAAAAAAAATTAAATTTGCTCTATTCGAGCAAAGGAGACGAAACTCGTTTACCACCATCCATTACTTTCTGAATGAAAAATATAATTGGTCATAGTTGCGCGACAGGAACCAGCAAATGAGAAACATGAAGCAAAAACAGAAACGATAATTCGATTGTCTGAAATTTGAGCCAGATTTTACATAATACATTCCAAATGCCCATCGGGACTAAATTCCAATCCGGAATGACATTGATCTACATAATTTCAGTTTTGGTTGCCGAATCCCTTATCATCGAATAAAATATTCAAATGATTTGAATTTACACAGAAGGATAGTCTCACGAGAATATATTCCGAATTTGAATTAACATGGAGAATACTTAAAATATATTTTTATTTAAAAGCATATAGTTATTTGATGAAATTTACCCTATTTTCCTGCGATTTTTGTACAATTATATATAATTAAAAACCAAATTGATAATATGAGTATTATTCGGAATTAGGCTGTCGCAACGGTCATGCATTCCAAAAGGCACGTTTATGGATTTTTTTTTAAATTTCTGCAATAACATATTTCTGTTCTAAGGTTTTTTTATTGTATTTTACGCATATTTTTATAAATATTCCTTTGAACATTTTATTATTCCTTGGAAAATGAACCCTTCACTGTTTTTAAATTTATTTTCAAGATACTGAAATAACAAGTATGAGCAGGAACCCTACTCTCCCCCACTTCTTGTCACATTCTGTAAATATCATTTCAATTGCAGGCAATGAATTTCTAAGTACATTTTGTGTTTCAATAAGATTTATTCTTATACTCTAGTCAAGAAGTGCTTTTTTATCTAACTTTTTTCAGCAGTCTCCTGAATTTATGGTTGAGGTGTCATTCGATTCGGAATAGCGTTTAGAAAGTTTTTGAAAACGGATGACTTTCAGAAATCAAAATTGCAAAAGTTATGAACAATTTAGTGAAAAATAAAAAATGGGTTTAGTTTTTTCGAAATATCTCAAAAACTAATTGAGATTTTTCAAATGGAAAAAAAGACTAGGAAAGAGGAAGAAATTTCCTATAAAAAAGTCCTGACTCCCGGAACTGTAGGACTAATATTTATAATTTTCCCGGAGCCATGAAAATGAGCACGAAATCGGGTGTTTAGCCGAGCGTAAGACGTGCCTGTTTGGGCCATTTCTACAAAAAAAATTTTTTAGCATGTAAAATATATAAATTAAGGAATGAAAAAGTTAGGCATATACTCAAAAGATAAATGAACAATAATCTGTCGGTAAAAATTTTTTATTGCAATTATTCGATTCATCACGCTATTGTTAATTAACAATTTTTTATCATTCGATCATCAATATTGCAAGTGTGATATTTTTTAAACTGTAAGTGTGGAATTTTTTCCTTCCGTAGAGCTATGATTATAACAGTTAAGAATCGATTTCCGTTCGAAATATCCAAAAATTATTATTTTTCATTTATTTATTAACAATTTACTGCATTTTTGAATGAAAAAGTTTAATGAATAATCGAAAAAAAATTTTTTTTAATATTATTACTTATGTTTTTTTTTATCAGAAGCTACATAAAAATAATTTGTTTTAATTTTTATTACTCATTGTTTAATGATTTGTTATAAACAAATGCATTGTTTATAACATAATTGAATATTTTTTGGAATCCCAATCTTTGATAAAAATTATGATTTAAAAAAAACGTTTCCTAAAAACAATTTACAATGCAAAAAAACGCATTTGTTAATTAACAATTTTTTACCAGTAATTATTAATATTGAAAAACCATTTTTTCAAATCATTATTTATCTTGTTTTTTGATATTTGGGAAAAAAACTTCAATAAAAAAAATATTTTTTCTAGTTGCAATTAATGAATGAAAAACAACTATGTATTTTTTTGCGTTCCATAACTCAATTATTATCATCTATTTTTTTATCATTAAAATTTTTAAATTTATTAAACTAATGGAGATACAATAAAAAATCCCAAGGCTGAATATATTTTTTGATTAATGGAGGAAAAATTAGTCTTGGGATTTTTTATTGCATCTCCATTAGTTTAATAAATAT
>WOGR01003888.1:0-10592 GCA_015342045.1 Leptinotarsa lineolata | reverse complement strand
ATAATTATAATATCTACTTGCACAATTCAATCTTGATATAATATTGATGGTTTAATCATGATTGCTGAAGCAAATTGCCAAATTTAATTTCAGAAAGTTATTTCTTTGTGCGTAAAAATACTGACTGAAATTGACAAATTTTCATTAAATGAAAAACTAGTTCAATATCTTATAGAGATATATTCTTATGGTTTGAATTAATCGAATAACTGATATTTGGACCACTGCGATTCGACAATAAACACATTTCCTCCACGAAATATAAAGTTATACAATTTTCTGATTAAAAAATTGATATATTTCATCAGTAAATTAAGTATTTCATTCGAAGAAAAGGTTTAGAAAATTCAAATGAGCATGCCTTAAGCGCTAATATCGTACACGAATTATTTGAATCGAATGTTTACATTAGTATTATTTTTGTTAACTTTTTCACAAAGCCAATCAGAATGAATTGATTATTATAATATATAAAACAATACTGAGCGGTAATTTTTTATTCAACGGCTTCTCTCCAGATAAATCGACTACTTTTTACCCCAACCCGTTTTGATTCAGCTGAAACTTTTTTATCTTTCTTTTATCTCGTCAAAGATACTTTTCAATATTTTTTAAAATGTTTTACCCGACCAAAAAGTAGTTACGAATTTTTCACAAAAAACGGTGTCGATAATTTTGTGAAAAATTAACTGATCGGGAAGTTTTCTTTTAAAAATTTTCGGTTTTGGATGTACTTACTCTTCAGAAAAAATTATATCAAAAATATCCAAAGCGGTAATCACCGTTTATTTTTTAATTTTTGGAAAAAACAAATATTTCTCCATTTACCATTTTTAATATTTTTTTTTCGTTCTCTTATAAAAATAAATAAAAAACTTTTATGAATCCTCAAATTTTTTTCAGAGTGGCGTTTCGGCATTTTCTATATCTCTATCGATTGAAAAAAAGTTTTTCTCACATTCAGCTCATTTCCCATAACACCACTCTGAAGAAGTTTGAGAATTCATGTTGCACCTTGACATTGAGAAAAAAAATTAGAAAAAAAAAATTATTTATAGGCGGCAAAAATTGAATAGCCTACGGGCGGCAAATCTATAAATCCGCCACTGAGAAAAACCCACGAGGTAAGGGAAACCTTTTGAAATGATTTAATTCATTATTTGATGAAATAGGAAGATCTTTTTTAGTTTTTTCAGCTATATAACAGAAAAAATCATTTAAATCATTTCCGGAAATTTCAATTTGGGGAGGCTTATGTGTAGCTGCATTTCTCTATATATTCATTAAAGTCCAGCAAGTTTTCGAAGTATTTCCAGAGTTTAAAATGAATTTCTCATTTGCTATTTTTTTCTATTTTTGCAAATTGAATTCGTATTCCTTTTTATAGTAATTTGAAGGCTTTAAAATACTGAGGGTTTTTTTATACTTCTGCTATGGTTTTTGCAGCCTCAACTCTATTTCTAATTTGTTTGAGGAAATCATTAAACCAATATGCCTGATACCTCGTTTGAAATATTTTCTAATATCCATTCAACTAGCAATGTTCTGTCAAATTCTAATTATTTTGTGTATCTGTGGCTCATATGGTATGACCGTGGTCAGTTCATATCTATACAATGATCGTTCAACTTAATTTTTTTCACGTCAGAAAATGAAAGTTTTCCTATCATCGTCATAGGTTTTTCTGATATCGCTTTGGAAATGTCAAGGTAATCGACACCCGGAATTTCTCCGCCTAGATAAAAATGTATTTGCAAGAAGTGAATGACCACCTCAACATTGAAGTATAGAATTTCTGCAAATTCGGTGATGAAACTGCCGTACTAAATTTGAGATGTCATAAGAGCTTTCTAATCCCGTTAGTTACGTTAATTTGAATGGGAGTATACATTCACGAACTCGAATAGAACAACTAGTATCGATTATTATTTCTTAAATGCTGCATTCAAAATACATAAAATTTTGTTTTTCCAGGTTCTTCGGTGATAAATTCGACTTGCTATGATGAGAGTAATTAATAATGGATATAATGGATATAATGAATAGATGAAACGTAATTGTGGAAATTATTTTATTTTTGTTGCTCAACTTAAGATCATTCAATATGTTCAAAAATGATATAGCATCAATAAGTTGATGGAGTCTCATTTGGATTAATTCAAGACTCAATCTCTTTCTATCATTGAAATCTTTACTTGGATATAAAAACAAACGAACAGAGTATTACGAATTATTTTGCTCGTGAACATAATATAGCAGTAATCTAGAAAATAATATTCTTGAATGAGATTTTTTCAAAAGGGAAGTGTTCGCCATTGAAATATAAGTAAAAATTAAGCGACCCATGACGCCATATTTTTTCTTTATTTATATTACATAAACGTTTTCGAAAGCTGTCATAAAAAGTTGGAATATATTATTTGATTACCGCTCTATTGTGTTTGAAAACATATGCATAAACTGGACAAAATAAATATTGTTTTATGATATTATCTCCTGCGGCAGTCGTAAAGGTTAATGCATTACGATAAGTCCTGAAATATTCAATATATAATCTTGAAATACCTGTGTTCAATGTCGATATTCCTGTTGATTACTAAGAAACGGTTTTCTCAAACCAACCTACCTTGCCTGGAGCTAAAGAAGAACCAGTTTAAGCTAACGTTAAACAGCGTTTCTGTGAAGAAGGACTCAGTCTTATTTATAACTTATATACACTGTGTTCAACATGAACAAGAAACGCGCAACTTGAGAACAACTTTTTTTTTTAAAAGAACATTTTTGAACTGCGTTTTTTTAATGATGAGATAATCTTGAAATACAAAGTATTTCTGATCATGTGAAACCCAAACAATTTTTTAGGAAAATTGAAATGCAGGTTATCAAAATTGTATCTCGATGGATATTTCCAATCGAAATGAAATTCATACATTCTAGAAATTCGGTTCATTTTGAGCATTACAAATGGATCTGAAACAAGAGAGAACTGAGATATTTTTTGCAAACCTATATTTTAACCTCAAAAGTAGGTATCACAACTTAATATTGTTAAAAAAATTCAGTGGCGTATAACATAACTATAATTGAAATGATATATATTTCCTTCTAAAGCAAATTCATTTCTGGTATGAGCAGTCAACATAGATCTTCTGGATCGTCATTTTCCGAATCAAGAAAATTAGTTTTTTCTTAGTAAATTATCAAATAAATATGATTCAACCATTTTTGCACATTCAACAAAAATATTCTATTTCAGGCAAAACATTTTCTTACTGGTTGGAAATGTGATGAAACTGGCCGATATTTGATGAAAATTCATAATGTATTCAAATTCAACACTTCATTTTCATATTTTCACTTAACAGTATACGTGTTTCACGATGCAAAAACTTCCTCAGGCGTGTTCATTCAGTAAATTCACTAACTGAATTATATTGAAGAATGTAAACTTTAACTGTCGGAGATAACTGTGGATTGCGGGTTTCATGCCTAACGTTTCGTCTACTACTGCGGTAGAAATTATCGAGGGCAATGAGGATTTATATTATTATTGGCGAGTGTGGCTCGGTTTCTCTTTTGGATTATCTTACCTTGTTTGTGTATAATTAAGGACGGGTAGCCAGATTTTAATAATGATCATTTTCTCTTATTTTCTAATGAAATTATCCCTGTGTTTTTGCATATAGAGGCAATAGAAATTCAAAAACATGAGGATAATTTCAATTGAAAAGATGAGGTAATGAACATTAAGAAAGTCTTGCTGCCTGTCCTTGATTGTTCACAAATAAGCCACGCCCACCAATAATAATATAAAACTGGAGTCAGTCTATATACTTGCAATTTTCCTGAGTTCTTCCTTTCATGCACGCATCACTATTATGCTTATGATACACAATTATATTTGTCATTCAAACATGAAGAATACTCTCAGACCAGAACCATTGTCAAGAATTCAAATAAAACTTTTGCAATCGTTTCTGGTAGAAAGAATGCAAGAAAAGAATTAATTGCAAACAGCTTTGGGAGCAGTCAGATTGGAAGGGGTCCTTTATCAGTTTCTACTAAGGTTTGGAACCTGGGTTTGTGGACAGGCCAAGTATGACATTTTCTTATCATATCAGCATAAGTTTACAAAAAGTATACTGTAACAGATTTATCAAAATAGACAGTTGTTGAATAAAAGAACTGAAAGTTTATTATGTGTTATTAAGGAGGAATTACTGCGATGTTCTTTACGCTCCTTGTATAAACTCCATTGACAGCAAACGATTTCAAAAGCTCCCAAATGATTACTTGATATTAATCTATAGTATCAGAAAATACGATAGGGTTGCATACACATCGAAAACTAACAATTTGCTCAATATGAGCGATTGAAGGTTCCTTCATTCTGCTTGCATCTTTCACAAAGTTTCAAAATACCAAAACCCTTCCTACTTGTACAACAAGATAACATTTCGCTCTGATGTACATAATATTAACATTCGATGAAAAAGTTTGCTTACTCCTCCAATGTTTCACACATAATTTCACAAAAGATCATTTTCTCATCACATTGCCGAATGTATGAATAAAATACCACCAGAGTTGAAAGAACTCTTGTTATCGACTTTCCGGACGCGTATCATCAGATTTCTCGATAGATAGTACCTACGTTCTATTCTTATTTTTGAATTCTGTTTATTTCGTTTCTAATAATGAAAAAATCTCACTCTATCTTCAGTACGATCTGAGAATTATTGATTCAGCATTGACTATGTTAGAAAAAATATTTATGTATGTTTCCTTGACTAATCCTTATCTTCAATCTTGATCTGAGATTTATTATATTCCAGTGATAACAATGTTTATATTCTTTGTAACGTAAGTACATTCAAAAGTAATCAATGTTTTTTTTGTGTCTGTTTTTTGTGTCTGTTTATTATTATTATTCCTATTATTATTATTATTATTATCAGATATCAACATTGTAGTTTTTTCGTTGGTAAAAATGGCACCAACTTGGACACTTCGACCGTTACCACATCACCTTTGATAATGTCTACCGCAGTAGTAGACGAAACGTCAGACTACGGCCAAAAACCCCGGAAAATAGCTTCGACACACTAAATTCTATTATACCTAATTATTGCTCTACATAAATTAACAATTTGCTGGGTAATCGCACGTTAAAAGGTAAGGCCTCCTTAATCCATTGCTCGCACAAATTTCAACTTCTGAGCGTTGACGTTCGTCAGCTGGTTAAAGGAAAGAACAATTTTAGAACAATTTTTAGAACAATATGACTTTCTATATACTTGTTAGGCCTCTTGAATTTATTTTCCCGCGCGATAGTTCTGATAACGATAACTTCTAAGATATTAATTAGAATTGTATGGTGTAGATGGCAATTATAACTTGCACTGAATGCTTAAGGTACACGTATTTGATTTTCTAAGTAAGGATGAATATGGTATACAGGGTGGCCACTTTTTCAATAGGATTGTATTGGTAACCCAGAGTTAGAGGGTCGGTCAGATGGAAAAAAAATTGCATTCATGGATGTAATGTCAAGTGGTTCGAACGAATCGAGAATATCAGGGCCGGTTATTGAGATATCATAAGAAAAGTAAATTCTGTCATTTTGATTTTTTTTACTTTTCCACGTTGTTTCAAAAATTATCAAAAAATGTTGCATAAATTTTTTATTTGATAGGTGATTCTCCTCAATTTGACGTAATCAGATTTCGAATCCAACGTTTCATACTCTCTGGGCCACTTTCGACCTCTTTTTTTTCAACACGGACCTGCATATTTTATGACAATTTTTGAAATAACTTTACACGCTAAATTCAACAATATAGCATACAATATCATTCATAGTTGGTTTTCAGGTGATTTAGACCCTTATCCAAATTTCTTTGGTTTGGATGTGTATTAAATTTATTTTGAGTAAGTTTAATTAACGTCATGCGATACATTATGATGAGAAAATCAACTCACCCATCTCAAACTGAATGGAAGGTATCATAATTAAAGTAAGGAACAAGTAATAATTATATACATATTTCAAGATGAGAAAAATCTAATTCATAATAATTAACCGAAACCATCATTTATAGGCACGCGCCGCCGACCCCCTGCCGGTACCGTCGCAACTGCTGTCATTGCATTTTGAATCTGTAATATCTTCAAAAATATTCATTTAAATTACATGCTGTAAAGGGCCATATTGAGTTATATTGAATGCACAATGTAATTGAGGTACTTAATTGAATAAGGAACAATGCTGTATCGCTTGAAATCGCTTCATACAACGGTAAAGAATAAAAAATGGTTATTCTGGGTTATCCCTAAGAGATAGACATATACCATCGGAGACTTTTTTCTAGACCTTTTTAAGGTGTGCAATGTAAGCGCAAAAAATATCAAATTATCTAAATTAACAATCCGTTCAGGCCAGTCTAAACTCACCTACGAGGTAGGTTTATGGACTAACACCTATCAGAAAACAACTACTATCCTGGCTAATGCTACGAAGGGCGTAGTATTATATTCGACAGGTCTCAGTGCAGGATTCTTCACAGAAGTAATTCCTGCATATGCTGTTGGCGATACATCTACCGGAATTGATTTTTAATCATTGGAACACACTCGCACGAAACTCAAGTTATTGGGATGATTGGCCACTTCTCTGTGCAAGGTTGTGAATATCATAACTAAAAGAGATGATATCCCATAATTAAAAAATCGAATACATCGAACTAGGCAGAAGCGAACGTCCAACATGTTTGTCTTCGCCACATCTGCCCGTTGATGTACTAACCAACTGCATATACACATGGCCCCAAGACCTCGTATAAGGCGAAAAAATATATTTATTTACGACATCACATTAGGAAGCTATAAAATTATCAGTGTTTCTCTATTTTATTATACATGGTAAATACATATGAACCTTACTCTTGAATCAGTCTATCTATCAAAAAACCCGCATCAAAATCTGTTGCGTAGTTTTAAAGATCTAAGCATACATAGGGACAGACAGCGGGAAGCGATTTCGTTTTATACTATGTAGTGGTCTCGGTAGTGTAGAGTTTAGCACATCCGCCTTTCAAGCGGAAGACCGGGGTTCGATTCCCCGCCGGGCCACCGTGCTGGGTAATCGCACGTTGAAAGGAAGGGCCCCGTTAATCAATTGCTCGCACAAGTTTCGACTTCTGAAGGTTGACATTCGTCAGCTGGTTAACGGAACGAACAATTTTAAAATTTTTACAACAATAATTATTTATAATTTCAGTTTGTTCAACTGGACCTCGTTACATAAACAGTAGTTAATATTCTGAAGCAGCATAAATGTAGAAAATTAATGTTTCTCAGTTCAATGTTTTTAAAACCACCACAACGCAAGCAATTGAAAAATAATCGATGGCATGAGGAGTTGACTGAATGACTATCTGAATTGTCAAAAAACGGTCAAATCAGATGTAGCTCCATTCCCTTAATTATTTATAAAATTTATCACTTGAATCTGCAAAGAATCCCAGAAAATTGTAAAGGTTTTGCTCAACAATAGACCAATTTCATGAAAATTTTTTTATAAAATTATGCACAACATGCAAGGTAAGAAATTATTCAGGAAAAAAACTTTCAAAATTTTTCTGGTTCCGGTGAATCCCTTCCAGATACATTTCTGCCATATTCCCAAAACTCGACAAAAATGTGAATTTTACCTATAACTTAGAAATTTTCGTTGTGGCTATGTTCCAACAGGGAATTGAGAGTTTCTGAATAAAAAGTGAGAATTTATTGGTTATTTGAATAATTGATTATGCTTGTGAGTGGATGTCAAAAAAACAAAGTTGGTCAATCAAAATGGTGATTCCATCCAACTTTACTTTCTTGACATCTACTCACAGTACCAAAACCAATAAATTTTCACTTATTTCATTTTGGAAATTCCCCATTCGACGTGGTAAAAATAAAAATAAAAATAGTATAATTTCTTGTGTTATTTATTCAAATATGTAATTATTACACTATTACTCAATCGTAATGTAACTAAAATTAAACATTAATAACGTTACTTCTATACTACAATGACGATCACAAAATAGTCATAATTTTATTGGGAGGGATGTACTTGATGATGGATTGACACCAAATTATCACTGTTTGGCTTCATTTTTTGTTAGGAATAATCGTAAATCTTTCCGTTTTGTGCTATTCTATCTGCTAAAGGTTTGTAACGAAACTAAAACTTTTTTCTTCAAGATATTTTCGTGGACCTCCGCTTCCGAATTGCGAACCCTCAGTTTTTGGTCACGCCAACGTAGACCCCCGTCGAGTCTCTTGTGGACCCACGGGGGTCCATCTGGACCACTTTGGAAATCACTGCTCTTAACTCTAGTTTCACCATTCCACATATAACATGTCAGACCGCCCAAGACGACGAAAAAGTAGTTTTTATGTATCCCTATGATAATGTTACGACTTCCGGGGACTCACTATAAGGTGTTTTTGAGAAATACATCCCTCGAGAAAAGTATAGAGTTACTTATTTTAAAATGGATTGCTTCCTTCCTTTCTTTGGAAGATTCCCACTCATTTTTGTATCAAGATAGAGTAGTAGAAAGCCAAAAACTTTCTTTCCTGAACATTAATCACTCCTAAAAATATATCCCTTTCAAATTAAACAAGATTCCTTTGGCTGTGATTGAATCAAATAAGCGAATGAATGTCATTACGATGTCATCGATGATATAAGTAGATCAAACTTATACCGTGACATAAAGTAGTAATTTATGAATGAATTGTGTGTTTTTTCTTATATTGTTATCCAGATTGGTACTGAAGAGCCCTGAGGCAAGTGTCGTACTGCGAAACATCGATGTCTACCAGTGAGGATGACAGTGTTCCATGTAAGTGACATTTTTACCTTTCATTTAATATATCGTGTAGGAATCCTGTGAATGATATCTGATTCAATTCCATAACGAATGTTTGGGATACAAATTGAGTAGAGAAAAGTGTTTTTTGTCTAATTCAGTGTTCATGTAAAAGCATTTGTTTCGAAAGAAGTTTTCTTTCGTGTAATTCAATGTTTATAGGAAAGTAGCTGTTTCAGGAGGGCTTTTTCTTCCATTTTGTGTCTGAAAGTTACTTCTTTGCATGATCTACACATCTATGTATAGAGTTACTTCTTTTACAATTGATTGCTTCCTTCCTTTCTTTGGAAGATTCCCACATTTTTTGTATCAAGATGTATCAAATATGATAACTTATGTTTTGTGCTGTGTTATAACTTTGTTTTGATGTTGGGTAATGAAAGAGGTCAAGTGATTTTTAAATGGTGAAACTAACTGGAACATAAAACAAAGTGCAATACACAACAAAATAAGTGACAAATGAAAACAAGTGATTGTGTTTCAAAATAAAATGCTCATCTCTAAACACTTTTGAACTAACTGATTCATGAAAATGTAATTGAATAAAGAATATAACTTACATTGTTTGGAGGAATGGTGTCAAGGAAGCCATTATTGGAGAAAAGAACTAAGTACAACTGAGAGCTGAACTAACTTCAATAAAAACTGGTTACAAAAAGCCCTAATTGTAAAACTGTATTCAAATTAAAAAAAAAAAATTCTTTCGTCATGAATAAATAAGCTGACAATTCCTAGATCGAAATTCTTAACGATGATTTGAACTTACGATTAATGTGATATGCGATGAATGAATGAATGAAACAAAATATTGAACTAAGAATTTTCAATCGAAGCATTATTTAATAATTTCCAAATTCATTATTGGAATGGTTGATTTGAAAATGAGAAGTAAAATCAAATTGAATTCGAAGATTATTTTTCCATATTTGACAATATGATAGGGTTCGAAAGTGAATAAATAAAAATGGGGGAAAACAAGATGGCCACCATATCAATTTTAACTCGGAATGGGTTGGTATTCCTCGAGCAAACGATATATGGATCAACTGAACAACAGTGACGCATAATTTTCTGAAGAAAGAAACTTTACATTAAATTGAACCTTTTAATTTATAATTTTCCACAATTTGTATAATACCAAAGCGAATATTATTTGTGTAGATGAACAAGAATAGGAACAATTTGTAACTTGAACTTGACATAAGAACGTATAGTACACGACAACTAAGATGAGATTTTGAAGCGCATTTAAAAACAAATTGTACCTGTCCCAGAAGATAGCTATTGATCACACAAACTGATGTCAATAGTACATTGGCAAAATATGACTTAAGTAGATGGATTGTTTTAACAAAGAACGATTTTACGTTTCTGCGCTGATTCATCTCAGTTGGCGAGTACTATAATTTTAAGAAAAAACATTTTTTGTAAAATATCATGTTTCAATAGCGATATCTCCAAAAAGATGAATGTCTCTGAACCGGATATAATAATGTCAGGACAGACAATTCCGCTTTCTGCTTCGATAAGTTTGTTTGGTGTTGAAATGGACACTAATATGTCTTGGCAGAATCATGTTGCTAGAATTGCAAGGGCTGCTTCTCAAAAGCTTGGAACACTATTCCGAACCAGAAAACTGTATACACCTCACCAGCTTTTGATGCT
>WOGR01003887.1:0-15329 GCA_015342045.1 Leptinotarsa lineolata | reverse complement strand
TAGAGATCCGGAGATTGTCGGTTTTTACCCCGAACACAAAGAGGGTTTGTGGACGGTATTGTCGTACGTTCGTCAGTAAGTACGTGTGGGTGTGCTCGAGCATAAAGGCAGAGTGGAGTGAAGAAAAAATATTGTGTTTAATTGAAATGTACAGAAATAGAACACCATCGTCACGGATATTTTTTCTCTCCCAATAAACTATCAATGAAGATATATGCCCCACTTATAATAGTAACAACTCGTCTCGCCAATAAACACCCGGCTTAAGACTTTTTATTGACAGAGAATATGGTAATTCTGAAAGAACTAATATTTCCTTTAGAAGTCTACCTTTATAAAAGACGAATTATGATCTTCTAAGGTGAAAATATTTTGATCTACTATCTACTATTGAAATTTTAATAACAATGGAAACTAAAACCAAATATCCATTGTGTCATTAAGTTATGCACCATATTCATAAGGATCAACCTTGAAAGTGTTATTATTGATGACCTTCGAACATACCTTGAGAATACCTTGGAGAACATCGAAGAGTGTTGAACATCTGCGGCTGAATGAGGATGACTAGGAGTTTTATCTTCATCTTTGTCCCCTCCAAGAGTGGTTTCAACCCATGACAATGGGTAGGACAGTCTTTTTAACATCTAAAAAATAAATACATTTCATAAATTCTCTATTTTTGCACACATCAATATTGTAGGGTAGTCAAACTAAATAGAAACAGAGCTATTATCAGGAATTGTGTCAACATTTTTGATCAGAGGCGACAATTTTTTCATCATTTGTATCCCCCAAGTAAAGGTAACAATTACTTTTCGAGTATCTTCACAAAGAAATAAAGAGATGACAAATCTGGTGACAGTGATGATCATCCTTATTATACCTAAAATATGCACCAAATATTAGGACCAACATCATCGATGGCCCTGAATTGGGAGGAAAGGCAGCATTGAATGGCCTCCAGACGTTGACCCAGTTCCTGATAACTGATCATTAGTTGATAATTCATTTGGGTTTGCCAATTATCCAAATCGATAGATAGGCAGATGTTGTCCACTAGATCCCCTTCAGACTTTTTGAGAGGATATGTGTACATCTAAAATGTACCGCAGTATATTACCGAACTCCTGGATGAAATGGGATATTATTGCAACGAAATAACCTCAGAAATATTTTATAATGTAAGAAATGTATTTCCAAAAAACCTTCACTATTGCCAGAAAGTGAATGGAGAATATTTTGAACATGTGGTGGGATATATTCGACTGGGTTTTTTGAAGTAATGACATATATCAATTGTTTGTCTTAAAATAAATATGAAACTACTAATGAAGCAGAAAAGGCTAATTCGACTTCCAAAAATAAACCATTGTTATATAGAGAATTGAAAATTCTATTAAACAAGTTATCACAAGACTACCTTTTCATTTACGAATAAAATGAATGCGGTCTTTCGGCGACGAGTGCCCTTTACGTAAAGTCTGTCCGATCTTGATAGCTTGTCCACTAAGAAGCTAAGAGGGAGAGACATTTGACGTCCGCACTGTATAAGAATAATTTCAGAGATTATTGGAGAAAAAGGAAGTATGCTGGAAGTGTAGCCACAACTAAAGAACATTGTAAGATGAGAAATGTTTGCAGGAAGAATGGTATTTTCAAAATTCCAGTCATAACCCATACGGTGTAATATTTTGTGAAACTGTAAAAAAGATAAAGTCAAAAATGAATCTTCTTATTGATTTCCTTTGAATTCTATTATAATCTTTTCAATTAACTTCAGTATGTTATGCTGAAAAATTGAATAAATTTCTGAAATAACATTGGAGACAAGTTGTATAAGTAACAATTCCAACAATGGCCAAATGTTTATTCAACAAATCTGCACGCAATTCATCAACATATTTTATCTCATTATCGGTGAGCGATTTCTTATTTCTAGCTCATGACGTTCATTGTTTAAAAAATGACATTTTCTAAATTTACATACGATTTAAATTTTGAATTTGAGATAATGAGAAAAATGTATAATCAACATACTATCAAGCTTATGAATCTTCTAAATCAAAAATGATGTAACCTACCTTATTTTTTCTACTATCAGCCTTTTCAATTTCCTCTTTTAATTCCATACTGCTGGTGGAAAGCGCAGGTAATCCGGTGTCTTCTGAACTGGAATCCAAACTGAAAGACACAGAATTGGTTTTCTTCCTCCCAGGACTTTCCGTTTCGGTGGTAATACCAATGGTGGTAGGAGCAATAGTGATGGGCGGCACCCAATCCTTAGAAAGGACGATATCTGCATCGCTGTATTTCTGTGAGATATAATAATGTAAAATGAATATTATGAAACTCAAAAACTTTGTTGGGGGATGAGATATTCAACAACTGGAGATGATTAACTTATGTTCTCTAACGACATAATGAGGTAATGAAATTATTTTTGTGCTCCAAGTTGTTTTCGTTTGAAACTAACATTGTAGGTAAGGCGATAGTTTTCAGAAGATAATTTTGATGTAGTTACTTCGATGAATAGATTGCAAACCTTTCCTTTATTTACCTTTTTCTGTTGGAGTGGTAAAATGGGTGGCAGACTAGTTTCTCTAATATCAATTCCCGAATCATGACAGCTTTCTTTATTCAAGCTATTCTCTTCTTCATCTACGTGTTCTTCTTGAAGAATAGCTGATGAAATTGCTGGTAGTTCATCTGTGTCTATAGACCTGAATTAAAGAAAAACAAAAAATCGCTCAATGACAATTATAAAAAACAGACTATTATCGATAATTTGTATGCTCCTATTCTACTCAATGGAACACTTTCACTTTTTCAACTTACTGTCTATCTCTCGAAGGTATTGCCCAGTGATGATCCAGCAGGGACTTCCTTCTCTCTTCCAGAGCTTTCTGCTGAGCTTCGGCATCGTCCAAATTCGTCGGGGTGACTAATTCTCTTTCGAAAGCTTTCGGGAAAGCATCTCCTTCTCGTTCTGTACAGGAACAGACAGACTCGGCGTCATCGCCAGCTACTATAGAGAGGGAAAACACCGATACGTGACTACTACCCACGACATCAAACACAGTTCCTGGGTGCGTTCAGATTTGAAATATTGTGGAAATGATTTTGTTTCAATTCACATCCTAAGAAAATTTTGAAAGAACATCAATTGAAAAAAGTATTGAGGGAATGAATTGAAAACTCAAATCATAAACAATATCTGCAATTTAGGAATGCAGGTTAATATGGCAGATAACGTTTAGTCAGGCTTAATTTTGAAACAGCTAAATATCAACAAGGCGTCTGGTCCCGATGAAATGCCCGTCATCGTACTTAAAAAGTGCACAAATAAAATCGCACCAGTATTTTGCTGAAAGAACGTTCCTTGCAAGAGGCCGTCGCTGGATATTTCTCGAATACTTTCACCATAAACGCTGGTGTTCCTCAGGGACTCATATTGTCTCCAACCCTCTTTTTATTGTATATCAACGACTTATTGGAAAAAACAAAGACTCCAATATATTCATTTTCTAACCACAGCACACCTGTCTCGACATTCCATTTGGAGTCCAGGATATCGGCTGCGGATGCACATCTCACAAGTAGCAGGAGGTTGCATATCTCAACGAGGATCTAGAAGTGATTTTGAATTGGGGTAAAAGTAACCAGGTTCAATTCAATGTCACAAAAACCCAGGCATCGGTTTTCTCCAAAAAGATGAATATCTCCGAACCGGATATAATAATGTCAGAACAGACAATTCCGCTTTCTGCTTCGATAAGTTTGTTGGGGGTTGAAATGGATACCAATATGTCTTGGCACAATCATGTCGCTGGAATTGTAATGGCTGTTTCTCAAAAGTTTGGGATACTGTCCAAACCAGAAAACTACACAATGCTTTATAAAGCTCAGACTTTCTCTGGAGTATTGTTCTCATATATAGAGCTCTGTCCCTAATCTGGATTCCATCCAGAAATGAGCCATCCGCCTGATTGGAGACATGAACAACACTTGCAACCTTGATAGCTTGAAACATCGAAGAAAGGTTGGAGATTTGTCTCTCTTTTATAGATATTTACATGGGAGGCGTTCAAGTGACTTGGCACATTTGATTCCACCAAGAGCGGTATATATCATAAATACGCGACGGAATGTGGCTGCTCATCGTACCTCAGTACCCTTCGAACATCACTGTTTGAGAACTCTCTCATTTGGAGAACTGCGTTTGTGTAGAATAAACTTCCTGAGAACATTTTTCCAAATGAATTTTATCTTCAGCGATTAAAATCCAGTGAATCATTACTTTCACAAAGCCGCCGCTCTTAGAGCGCCTTAAGCATTTTCCTTTAGTGCTTGTGTTTTGTCCTTAAAAAAAGTTGTTTCAATGGTGGTCCTGTACTATAAGACTTGATGGTACAATTATGGTACTGTCATGTGATATTTTGGCATTGAACAATATAAACATGGACAGGAAAAAACATCATTTAGTATTGAATATCAATGATACAATAACATAAATTCTTCATTATCAGAGCGTCTCCGTTCAAATTCAAATCTTTGACAATTCTTTCTTTTTTATTATTTCTCCTTTCAAGATTGTTTTTGAAAAAAAACTTAAAATACTGAAGCAATCAATTCAATAAATGACCGAATTCATCTCATCTACTCAGACATTTTCAATAAACTGACCGCCAAGGCACAACTATCAGACTGATTTAATTTCCAATAAACTAGTCGGTAATGAAATCTGTTTTCATATCTCAATTTAATAAGGACAAGTGAAGAAATACTCTTCTCGTAATATTTCAATATCATATTGAAAACCAGATAGATACAGTAAAAGAAAACGTATTTCGGGAGAGTTGAAAATATTTTTTTTTGTTGAAGAATCAAGAAAAAATCAGATCGACAGGTTCGACTTTGGAGCAAATATCCAACAATAAAAGAAAAGAGGATTTTTTGTTTCATTATTTTCTTGAGAATGTGCTTTTACCTCAATGAAATTTTGAATTCATAGGGACCAATATTAATGAACAACTGACCCCACGTTGGGCGCCAATTTGTATAACAACCTTAACAGTTGCTCCACGTTATGTCAGCCAGGACACGGTGGAGAGGAATAGCTTCAAGCAAGCTAGTATATAAAAATAATTATTACCAACAAACTTATTGCGCAGAAGAATACTTTTGAGCTACAATTAATTGGTAAGTAGTTTGATATACCATACCAAGTTAGCATCATCAGTAGATGAAGGTGACTTGATGAGCGAAATGTGTTTACAAAAGATTTTCGTGTAATGCTAAAGTAGAGCTATAGACAGTTTAATCTGATTTCCATAAACAATCAAAAAAGCAGTGACCTTTCTACTACCGACATACTGCAGAAACTAACTAATGGCGAGGAGGAATATAAAAGATGTTGTATAGGTCAGAATAGAACAGACATAAATGTTACAATAGACTACAATCAATTCAGAAAGCGATTCATTATCGTAGATTGGTTGGTGATCTCACCCCATTTCAGTGAGTGAGATGACGCTCCAAATAAGAAATAATACAATTTCTCACAGAGACACCCAAATATAAAAGCTGATAGCACACGTTCAGAAAAAGATGACCGGCACTTCTCATCTAATAAATACACTTATCCGACATGACAGAACTAGAGCCACGGCCTCTAAACACACGTTTCTCTAATTTAGTTTAGCATCAACAGTCGACTAACTTGGTTAGCGAAACGCGCGTCAAGATACAACAGTTTTGGTGTGCGGTAAAGCGTTGTCATTAGATTCAGTTCACGTTAGAAGTTCCAATTCTACTCATCAAAACTGAAAATGAACCAACCCCCTTCTTTCATAATTGGAAATTTGTTTTGTAGACGAACCTATCTGAAACTAGATTTACTATATATAGGGATGATGCTGCAGATCAAATTACTGCGTTGAGTAGATGCTTTTATTTATGTGCATTGGGTAAAAGCTTAATAGTGACTGGTTGAAATGAACACACTTTACTTCATTTTCTACATTCAACTTCAATACTGATGAACGCACCCAGAAGTCATGCATACGTGTACAAAACTCACCCAATTCCGGAAAAGTTTCGTCCTTCACCATCAGAGAATCTTGGTCGGTCTCCTTCTCCGATTTGGGGTAGTAAATCTCCGGTTTCTCCCCAGTGCTGGTTTCCATGTGGCCTACCCTCATGTGGGCGATATCGTTGTATATGGCTGCGTTGACGACGAACTCCATGGGGGCGATGACGCCGTAAGCTTCCGGTCCGTGCTCGATGACCAGGGGGTCGGATACGTTCGGGTCGAACATGACCGCGTTGGGGGTGACGAGGAGCACCCCGCCCACAACCCCTTGGCCATCCGTGATGTGACGGACGTTGATTTTGAGGAAACGTTCGCGAAACACGAACGACTCTGAGTCTTCATGTTCGGTGCTGCCACCTTGCGTATACGAAGGTGTTCGGACGCGTTCCACGTGACCTGGTTTTGGACTGACGGGACGCAGGTTTTCGAGCAGTTCTGAAACGAAGCCCGTTACGGTCGAAATTAGATACATCGTTTACAATATTTCAGTTCGACGGTATTTATGGTACGAGACTAGACTCTGGCGGAACACTACCGAATTTAACGATTTTAAAATTCAACTGATTAAATAACGTGGTGCCTGCGTGTATATTAGAAATAAAAATATTATCAACGATTTGTTTCAATGAAATCATTGAGTGGAAATACTTGAATGAAAAATTGCAAAACAAATTATCTGGTTTGCAAATAATATTTCACAAAAAATTATCTATATCATGATATTTTATCATTTGCGGAATGATGATGGGAAGTGATAAAATCTCCTAAGCAAATAATAGAACCAATCAACTTTTATTTATTCTTTTATTCCTTCTCGTTGGGTATCAATACTCCGTATTCATTAATAACTATTCTTAGGTACAGTTAATGTTAATTCAAGCTTAAATTCAATATTATCTTCTCAAAATATGTTGAAAAGTCATCATTTTTTTTACAAACATAGCCCACAGTCAACTACAAAAATATCCTTCAAAAATTGAACTATTTCGTAGTTTGATTTTTACAAATCTTATCAATTCACTACTCACCACATGAAATTTCCTTTGGTTGTGTTATCAGTATTACAGCATTGAGCGAGAGTCAATGCAATCGATTAAAATTGATATCCAATTCTACTTTCATAAGCAATTTGGTTTGCTTGATCATAAATCATAAATGAATTTACTTCCAAAAGTTTAATATTCGTTCTTGGGATCGCAAGTTCAACGATAGCTTCTTAAACTTTTGAGACTGAGCGTGGAGAAGCAGAAGATTTTTTTTAATACACAATATGGTCCGCACTATCATCACTTTCGAAGCAGTGACTCTCTGCTTAGTTTCATTATTGGTTTTTAATTTTTTCAAGTGTAATCCAGCTATGTTGTACACCGTATGTTTCTCTCATGAATTTATCTTTTATATGAATGGGCAAGTAATTCGTCAAAATTTCCAATACTGAAGTGACCGAATTCCTAATATGGCACCCCAAATTCGCACCCAATATCCCCAAAAACTATATGTTTGGGCAGGAAGTTTGGGTAACCCTATTATAGGACCATTATTTTTGAATATTACAGGGTTGGCAATAGAACTGAAAGATCTCTCGAATAAGGTGCCACTATCAACTATTATGGGAGTGGATAGTTGACAAGACGTTGATTCTTAAGTAGAAATGCCCCCCCCCCTGAAAACTAAAGTTGGCCTGTTTCAACCTTAATATCAAATGATTTATTCATTGACGTTTGTTTCAACTGAAATGCACTGTATGAGTAAGCTCGAAAAAAAAGTTTCAAATAACCTATATAAATTTGTTTGCATATCTTTCACCTCGTGGCCTATCCAATGCAATTTGGTAACACAAAACTTTCATAACATACACGCTAGCAACCACCACTCACTGTACACAAGGTTCATCGTGTCAAGTTGAAAACAAAAGTCAAGACAAAAAACATTGATGACGCGGTCACGCTTATAAATAGATGATTTACTCGAAGTCACTCACTATAATCGAAATGAGTCAGGACGCTTAAACGCCAAATTATAAAGCAACAGCCACAATAATTACCGATGATACCGATTGAGACATGGAACAAATTGTATGGAACTAGCAATGTAGGTACACAATAAACTGGTGTGTAGAGGTGAGAACCTGGTGTATAAATAGCGCGTTTGAAATAAACCAAATCGTGGAATATTCCACGTTTCCATATGGTCGTTGATAAGCGTTTGGCAGTCAAATGCAGTATTTGCATAAATACTATAGTTCAACTCGGTTTTTGATGGACGGTATCGCGTTTAATGACTTCAAAATACGGTTCAAATTTAGCCCGAAGAATATTTATTTTTCAATTGTAGCAGTTATCTAACCAGTCAAGTTATAACGATAAGAAAACCACAGAACCCTGAGCGAATGAAAAACCATTTTATAATCCCTTATCTATGTCGTAAAGATTCCACGAACAGGACCGGCACTGATTTTTTGTCACTTTTACTTACTATAAAACCAGTTTGGGAAAATTTTTCATGTGCCCAGTTGATATTTGTTCAACCCGAATGACTAACTTTTTGTAATTTGTTCAATGTCGATAATTATTTTTATCACGTTAGTTCAAACAGCCGCAACGTAAAATAATACAAAATCGATAAATAGGGCGGTGTGAAAATAACACTAGTTTACAGCCAATTTACGACTTTAATGCCATAGGCAGTCCTTTGTTAATTTTTGATCCCTGAATGCGAAAATGATATAAAAATTTCCTAACACGTAAGATTTTTGAGTTATGATTTTTTCACAAAAATTCAATGAATACGACGTTCCAAATTTGCTTTTCGTCTAAAACAAGTTCAAAAGCCGTTCTGCTCCATAATGGTAACAAAAGACTCTCTATTCCTCTTGCACATGCAGTTGCCATGAAGGAAACATACGAAAGTATGTAACTTATTCTAAATGGAATGAGTTATAATACGTATAAGTGGCAAATATGTGGTGACCCAGAAGTCATAGAACTACTGGGTCTTCAGGGCGGATTTACAAAGTTTTGTTGTTTTCTTTGCCACATATCATGTAAAAGAATGGCCTCCGAGAGATAAAAATATTCCAGGTTAAGCTAACGTGAAGAATATACCTCTTTTCAATTCCAAAAACGTTTTGTTAGCTCCATAACAAATAAAACTGGGGTTGATGAAAAATTTTGCGGAAGCATTAGACAAAGAAGGTGATGCGTTTGAATATTTTGAACACGTTTTTCAAAAATCATGTGATGCAAAGCTCAAAGAAGGTGTATTCGTTGGAGCACAAATTAGAAAAATACTAAGTGATCAACAGTTTGATAGAAATTGAGTAGGTAATGTTGAATCAGCTACGTGGAGTTCTTGAAGAAGAACTACTTGAAAACTACTGCACAATGGGATGTCGCATGTCTCTCAAAATTCATTTCTAACGCTTCCATTTTATTTTTTCCCTGGAAATTTGGGTGCTGTCAGTGACGAACAAGGGAAAAAGTTCCACTAAAACATACTGACAATGGTGCAACGTTACCAAGGCAGATGGGATGCAGCAATGATGGTAGATTATTATTGGTTCCTTATGAGGGAAAACGATGGAACATAAACGAAAGTCAACATTTGCAAAAAGGTTATGCACAAAAAACTTCATTTGAATGTTTTTCATGTGTACTGTAAATAAATATACTATTTCTTTCTTCTTATATTTCCCTATTATATGTGAAAATTTTTGTATAAAATGAAAATAACTAACACTCAAAATGTATATGTAATGGAAAATTTTTGATTTTGTATTCGCAGTCAGAATGCTTTAAACTCTTATTTATATCCATTATAATAATATTCGCATTTTTTTTATCTCATTTGTTGGCTAGCGCTTGACAACAAAAGTTACAATTATGAATTCATCCAACCAGTACACTTCACTGCTGAGCTTGAACTATGGAAATTTCAAATCACAAGGTGGATGTTTTCTAGCAAAGATACGTTATTGGGAAAAACTCTGATTGGCATTCTACTTCTCCATTCATCAACAGAAAGGAGAAAAATAATAAACTTCGATTGAAACTCATCACAAAGATGTGTAGATCAAGCACAAAAAATTCTTTCATGTACACACTGGAAGAAAAATACTCACCGAAACAATATACTTTATATAAACATTGAATTGAAAGTTATAAAGAGTTATATAGATTTGACATAAATGTCTTGTATTTCTCATAATAAAACCCAACAAACGATTACACATAATAACATATTTACGATTTTCTATATGTGAGATTCGTAAATCGTTTTGAAATCTATCATTACTCTTGAAGCGCGTACTACATTTACTTCAGTAAGTGATTTATGCCGATCCGAAGTCCTCTCGTCACTACTTGACCTTGTATTGAAATGACGTCACACGACTTTGATGAGGTGACCTCCAAATGTCGTCGACTGTGACCTTGAATGAACTTGAACTACACCATATGACCTTGATGAGATATGTTGAAGATCAGTGAAGGTCACACTATTCATCCGACATTTATTATCATCAAGTTCAAACCCCTGACCCAACTTTGAGTATTCCCCTCATTCCTCAAATGTGAATTCTTGGAATTGAATGGCAATACTTGACCTTGAGCTATGTGTGCGTCATATGACCTGGTTTGATTCTTCGAAACATGACCTTGGGGAATATATAAAGCGTAAGTTCAATCCCCTTCTCTAGTTCATAATTCCTATATATGCTTAGAGGACATGCTTTCACATTCAGTTCAGTTTAACTGAAGTATTCGAATAGGTGATGAGTATTTGCTGAATTCCAAGGTGACAGAAAGTTTCTGTCAATCCAAGGAGTGAACATCATCGTAATAGAGGTGAACATATTTTATATTCCCAAATTATAATTTTACTATATTTCTGGAATGGACGATTTGGAATTCGACATTCAAAAGATTAGTTTTGCAATAATTCAGCCCAGTGATATTTTAGAGCAGAAGATCATCCCTGGTTATTGATAAAGAATATAAAATTGAGAAAATGGTCTTCACGGCCCATATATCTGAGAATGTATCCCGAAATGTGAGTAATTCATAACGATCCCACATACAATACGTCACCTTCACTTCAGGGTTATTACTTTTATTGATGCGGTTCAGGAGTTTCAATTTCTGACGGCCTTTCGGTACAATATGCCTGATTCTCCATTCTATTTCGTTGATCACCAATGCCTCATCGACTTCACCAATGAATGGATTTTTGAATGAGCGTGCTGTAATCAGAATGAGCTCTTGCTTGATATTCAATATTCCTTTGTTGTAATTTTCAGCAAAACCCATGAGGTACTTCAAAGGTAATTTACCGCTGAATACATGGCTAACGGGATCTAATATATCTTGCTTTTCTACATCAAAACCCCATCTTATCGAAAGTAATGAATTTTCGTGCGTTTGTCCGAATGATATCATAGATTTCATTATAGCGCTCACGACACATTTCATGAAGAATTACGTCAAAAAGAGAGGCGAGGGCGTTATTGGAAAGGTAAAAATGCTTGGTGGCATCAGATAGTGTGAACTTTTCTTCGATATATATGTAACTGCCTGTAATGTCGAGTTTAGGATCTTAAAAATTGATTGAAATTCTGATATCATCTGAATTCTTGTAATATGATGAACCGTACGGCTTATATGTATGTTCATGAAGGCTAATGAGGGAATGTCAAACATGAGCTCCTCGAAAATCTCCAGTTCATCGCTTGTGGTGATGGTAGCCATATTACAAGTCTTTTTGATGTCGAAACTAAAATCCGATGGATTTAAGAAAGTTCAGGCTACTAACGCTTATTCTATATCTTGACCATTTAACGGACATCTGTGGAATGAATCCAGTTTTGAATTTTCTATTCTTCAAATGCATATGATCATTGCTTTTATCAAATACTTTGTGCTGTTTCAACTGCTGCCGCTGCCATCTATTGAAGCACAATCTCATTTTTTGTGATCGCTGCCAGGAAGTAATAACTACCGAGTTATAATTTCATCAGATTCACCTTTATAATAGATTCTCAACGCTGCAATTGATCAGGTGATTATTGTTAGTCAGTATGTGTGATTTTTTTGAAGTACTGATAGCCTTCAGGCTTGATTGATTTTCTCAGCAACTTGACGTTCAATGTCACTTATCATTATTAGTCAACTGTTCGAATGCTCATTAATTATGTGTCTCTGTGTTCCGAATCAGATTGAGTCGATGTGATGTCCTTTTCCAACTTCTTGAACTATCTTAAAAATTCTACCAATTCCATCCCCAATACAATAAGGTCGCTTCTGTACAAAGTGGAATATTTTTGTATCTCATCTGATTTCAAATTCATTTCATCAATTTTAGAATCTACCTCTTTTCTCATCTTTGATATGTGGAAACCGATATATCCACGAGTAGCACAATCCGTGATCTCTTCAGGTTCTGCTAGATTCTTCAAGGGTTTGTTTTCCATATCGAAGTATTCATCAGAAGTAAATTTGAAACCAATTTCAGGCTGTCCTCGCAAAATACTGGTTGACACTACCTCACTTCTGCGACCAAACTTATCGATGTTTCCTTTACTCGTTCCTATGATGTACTGATTATTGTAAAAATATGGTTTTTATCTTATATGCTGCTACCGCTGCTGCAGTTGCGTTCTATTGAGGCAGAACTCCACTCATTCCTGTGATTATGAGGATCAGAAACAATAGTAGAGTTATAACTTCAGAAATCTCAATTTAATTATTATCTTTTCACCATTGAAATTGATGAGATGATCATTGTCATCTAATTCGCGTAGGGTAATATTGTCGAGATACTGGCGACCGCCAGATTGAATTAGCATATAAATGATATGTCGTGGTTTTTTGTTGGGTTTGTATCCGGGCTCTACATCTATATCAAATTTGAAGATGCTGTGGATTTTATCACTATTCGAATATGCTCCGGCGGTGACATTATAATCTACACGAATAATTCTCACCTTATCGATATTCTTGGGCAATGTTGGTTTTGTGTGTTTCATGACAGCCGAACACAGAAGTTCAGTAATGGTGTTTTCATGTTCGAGATTGATGCAGTATTTCGACCGCATTTCTTATTTCAGAGTATTTTTCGTATTTAGAAGGAATACTTCGTCGATATTTTCTTCAACCTTATTTTCTTGTGGCAGTTCTTTGGTCTTGGTGAACTTCTGGATCATCTTATTGATTTCATCAATTTTATATGCCCCAGATGAAATTTTTATAATAATAGGGGTGAGTTGATTGATGACGTTATTCTCAGTATCTACATTGAATATGGAATTGTAGGAGTAGAAACCATATAATTCCAGCCCATAGTTAGCTGGTATCCAATTCGATGAATGGATAGAACTTGGCGCTCAAGTCGTTGGAGTATCCCGACAATGGAAATGTATGTGACATGATTGATGAATGTTCGCTGATTTATGTCTTTTTATTGCTGGCAGCAGAAATTGTAGAGCAATCGTCGTTTTTTCGGCGGTTCACCCAACTCATCCATCTCATTATGTGTAACTACATTTACATCATTCACTTTACGATAACAACAAAAGATTTTTCTCGAAGGAAGACCATCATTCACATCGGAATTATTGCTGCTGCTGGAATCATAGTAATGGCCCTGGCATTACTGATATATCAACACATCAATATCATTTTGTAGGTTTTGTGACAGCTCACCCCATACAGATGCAATTTCATGTGATGCGCACCCAATTAACACCTCTTTCGGCATGTCGGTAAGTTGTTTTTCACTTGTTTTCCATAAAGGGCGTGAAGTGAAATAGACAACCAATGAATAACTCATTCTTATGATGATCCGCCGATCCTGCGTTGGCGTTATTTCCATGTGTTTCTCTAGAGAAGCTTCAAACACAAATGATCACACCATACTGTGTTGAATTGTTGTTGATGCTCGTAGTTATATATAATATTACTGACAGGTTTCACACCATTATGAATTTATGGGATCAATTCTTTGGGAGAGAGTAAATCACCAAAACTAATGAAATATTTCACGGATGCACCGCTTCGTCTGTATGCTACCCAATGTGTCGCTGGACAATGTTGACCATCCAAATTTACTGTGGCAGATTCATATAGGTGTGGTCCTGGTTTTGTCAAATCGTCATGTATTAATACTCCTCGAAAATGGAGAATCATCATTTTTTTTATGATAGTTGAGGTCAACGTTGGGAAGAGCTCTTTGAGGTAGCAAATCTACTTTTTTTTAATTTTTAATTTTTAGATAGAGCCCTAATCCTTTACGATAAGGCTTTGAGTATATCCAACTTCCTGTTTCACTAAGGGGAATTGCCTCCATGTCTCTGTTATGACGATTCGCTTCAGAATTGTCAGAAAGCCTTCAATTTTTGGAATTGGTATAATTCGCAGTGTGCGAATTTTCTTTTTCCCACTTACGGCCTTCCTATATTTCCATGCTACTTTCAGTGCGATTTCAGCAACTCTTTTCGGATTTTTATCAACAAATTCGTTCCTTCATACCTTGTGTGAAACATTATGCACTTTCCGAACAACTTCGAAACCAGAAGCTACTATCTTAGGGGGCTTTTAATGTTTTTTTTACTTTTTTTTTTTAATAGTGCACCTTTCCATCTGTATACGTGGTTTGGATGATGACTCACACTCCATACCAAATCGATACTTTCCCTTCATAATATTCGCTAACAGCCAAGCAGCCTCTTTTTCTCCGATAGAAGTGTCTTTTCTTGAATCTCCTCCAAGCAGCTTCTTCAAGCTTCTGATCTGTTATGTGTCTGGCTCCTATATATGTGAACTCTGTGAATATTCAATATCGATATCACGATATTGAATATTCAATTCTGATTTCTGCAAGCGGAATCCAGCTGATTGACACCTGGATCACCTCTCACCAACCTTTTTTTCAATTCCCCCTCTAAATCACAATACTGATAATTAGGTTCGTGTATTTCGAATGGAAAATTATTGATGAGAGAATTAACCAATCCTCTACCGGTTTTATTCAATGGCAGTTTGGTACACCTGCATCGGCTCGTAACCCTAGTTATATAAGGGATTCCCCCCATGCCCCCTCCCGGGTTGAGTGCCCTGGTGTGAAAGCTTCGCTTCACGAAATAAATTTCGCGAAGAAAACCTAATGCACCACTCCTTCCACCCCCGCTCCTCCTGGAACGGTCCTCAACCTTGCTGCCGGGCACTTCGGCAAGATTGACATC
>WOGR01003886.1:0-15330 GCA_015342045.1 Leptinotarsa lineolata | reverse complement strand
GGTCGCCTGTTGATCTTTGTTTCCGAAAGCCATATTGATGGTCGCTCAAGATGTTAAAGCCTTCCAAATATTTAAAGATATGGTGGTTTACGGCTTTCTCCATGATTTTTGATATCACTACCTTACGATGATACCGAATTTCAACAAGTGAAGGGGAATAGAGAGCGTGAATATCGTGAATATCGTGAATATAGGAATGAGAAATCGGGCAGGAGTGAAAGAAAGAGAAAAAACGCATGAGATCGAATGAGATCGAGAGAAAGAGAGCGAAAGTATGAAATTCAGTGCGAGTGAGAAAGAAACAAGAACTCGAGAGAAATTGAAATGAAAAACCCTAGCAAGAAAGAGTATCTACTAGAGAGCAACATAGAGATTCGAGAAAAGAGAAGAGACGGAGAAGAGAGAGAATAGTATGAAAAATCGACAGAAAGAGGACCGTAAAAACGAGCGTAGAAGGGCGAGAAAGTGAAAGTGCACGAGAGTGAGAAAGGGATAACTACAAGAGTGTAAGGCACAGAAAGAAAATAAAGAAAATAGGGGAAGAAGGATGAAAAAATTAGAAGAAAAACTGAGAGCAAAAGGTTTGAAAGAAAAGTTACGAGAAAAAGACGAAAAGGGTGAGAGGGTAATAAGTAATACAGGGGAGAGAGCAATGAGAGAACAAAAGAGGGAGGAGAAAGATCAGAGACTTGGTCAATTTAAGTAACTGTAAATTTCAACTATGTCAAGTAAGAAAAGATTGAAACAAAATTTTCCATTGAATGTGTAAACTGATTTTTCACTAACATAATCAAAAGGAGACTGGTGTTTTACTCAGCATGAATCCTAAATATTCAAAATGTATAATAAAGTCAATTATCTCATCATTAGTTTGAAATTATTAGTCACTTATGTTTTGTATTTGTATAGTGTGGTTTATATCATAACTTCTCTTTCTGCCACAATCAATTTCAAGAAGAAGACTTCATTTACTTTCAAGTCACCCTAATATATAGTCAGAAATACATACAGATACCAGATGAGTTGAAATAATTATGAACAACTAATTGGTAGTCACTCTTTCTTGAACAAGTTTTTACCTTGATAGTTTTTGAAAGAGTTCGATAAGTTTACAAAACAGCAACACACATTCCACTATACAGTGGCTTCTTCGGCTGTGTTTAATGTTGGTCAAGCCTGAATGTGAGTCAACTTCACTACAAAATGTATTCTTTTGCAAAAGTGCATTATATAATGCCCGATGAACATTTCTTCATGAGATTTTTATACACACTATTTCAAAAACTAACTGTGTGCGTGTGTGTTTGTATTCAAGAACAAGTTTAATTCCATGTTGACTCAGTTTACTCTTTATTCATGTAACAGTTGCTTACAAAAGTAACTGATTCTGAATCAGAGTTCAATTGCCTAAAAATTTTTGACAATAGGGCAATTGTATAATTGAAAAAAACTACAATCATAGGCTTAAGAAATCGTTATTATAAAGTAAGTATCATAATTTTTTATTGGTGCATATGTTGCTATTCCTTCTTTTTCTTTTGCATTGTCAATTTCTAGGTAATTCTACATTCTCTTTTAAATAATAAAGTGAATATAATGAAATTTTGTGGACATGGATTGTGATACATATGAAGACTCAAATGAAGTAAAATCCAAACCTACCAGCAGCTTCCCGGAGAATCTGCACACATTTTGAGTGCCCACACTTGTCTGCCAAGTCGGAGGGAGTCATTCCATTCAGGTCTCTCAGTAGCAAATTTGCACCGTGTTGTGACAAAATAGATAGATTGTGGCAGTGGCCATGTTCGGCAGCTAAATGAAGAGGTCCCTGAAAAGCCAAGATATGAGAGTAAAAACCCTTAAATGCCAGGAATAGTACATTTTGGTATTTTGTATTTGTTAGATCAGAGGATAAGAAGGATCGTACTTTTCTTTCTCCTCTTGGTCCACATTGTATGTTCGGATCAGCACCAGAAATTAACAGAATCTCCATGCATTTGGATTTTTCTGATATAGCCGCTGCATGAAGTGGCGTTCGACCCCAGCTGTCTTGGGAATTGATGAAATCCTGTTGACCCCCCGCCAGGAGGTCTTCCAACAATTCAGTGTTATCCCACAGAGCAGCCTGAAGAAAAAGCATACACTGTAAACTTATTGCCTAATTAATAATAATCGTGTGAGTTTAGAATAAAAGATTGAAGGTTAAGTATGAGTGGGATGGTCTTAATTGACTAGAATATTTGTTCATTCAATAGATACCTGGTGTAGGAGTCGACCTGGAAAGTCTTCATCTTCTGGTGAAGAATCCAACATTTTAATAACTATTCTTATTCCACAGTTAAGTAGCCGGACACTCCATTCCGTTATGGAAAAAGTTGTTAATCAATTTTACATGTTATAACTCAGAAAAGTCGATTTATTCCACTCTTTCTGGATAGAAAGTTGGTTTAAAGGTACAATAGAAAATATAAACTTCCCTGACAGATAGCTGTCACAGAAGCCAGGCACACATTCAGCCAATACTTTTTATTTATGTGTTCTATGTCACTAGAACAGCTGGGATAAATGTCAGAAATTCTGAAGGGGATTTCCATAGAGACAAAAAATAATCGGTGAGGGCGCTAACGTAGAAAATGAAAATATGAGGGAAAAGTACTTGCATCCCCTTTAGTTAATCATACATCCTCACTGTAATAATTTTCGACATATTTCTTCAAGAAAAATTGTCGGCTTCCAATAAGGACCCTTTTATACTAATCAAAAGGTATAAAAATGCAATAAGACAATGTTTCAAAGTTTTCGTAAACTTGAAAGAAACAGACCAGAGACATATTACGATAAATATTAGACGCATCTTGTGAAATCACGACGTTTGATGATCAAGAAAATATGTAATAACAGAACTCTCTCATGTCATGAAGATGATTCATATGAGATGAAAAGCTGAATGAATGAATGATATTTCAGGTAACTATTATGAAAAAATTATATTAAATTCAAAAGGATGCAAACAAAAGGAACTGTTGCTCATTTGTACGTGATTTTTTAAAAAAAGGTGATAGATTCAGAAAATTATCCTGAGGAAACGAGACTGGCAATGACAGCTGTCAATAAGCGGATAAGCCTAATGTCCCAAAACCGATGTTTGTTCCTAGACATTGTTTTCATAATTTAAAAAACTGTCACAAATTTAAAGAACTGTCAACGGTTTTCCGAAAGAAGGTTAGAGCTAGAAGGTTATTTTCAAATTATTTCAGGAAGTTGATTTAATTTTATATCGAATATGTATATTTTACTAACCTTGTAGCGCACAGCCTCAAATCATGTCTATCAACGTTCATGTATCCGGCAACCCCATAAGTATCAAAAGAGGAAAAATGGTAACCTTAGACCCTAATCATGCTAAAAAAGAATTTGAAAAACGTCGCCTGATCAGATTACAACAGGTGAGGGAGCAATCTAAAGAAATAGCTGAGAAAGTGCGGAACAGAGTTCGTAAGGAAAAGGAGAGACAGATGAGGCAGATCGAAAAGGAAGGCAAGGAAAAGCTCAGAAACTGGCAAAACCGAAAACTGTTGGAATTGCAAAATCAGTACGAGAGTACTTTGAAAGATATCGGAACCGGACATCGACAAGCTGATGCATTGCAAGATGAAAGTGAGAATATAATTGCCCAACAAGAAATTAATCAACAAATTTCAAATCAACGTGGGAAAGAGGCTGCAACGAAACAGCAATTAGAGAAAAGTAAGGATGTAGCCAGGAAAAACGTTGCTTTGGAACGTAAAAAACTCGTTAAGGATATAGAAAAAACCAGGTCAGCAATGGTTGCCAAGTTTCCAAAACCTAAAACAAGTAGTGGGGAACCGAAGGTCAAGAAGAAAAAACGCAAAACAACAGCTGATATAAACATAACCATACCTGATTCAGACTCCGACCAGTTCTCAACTTCATCGCCAAGTGAATATGATACTGAAGAGTGCAAAAGAATTGAATCTTCCAGTCCCTGTGACTGTACAAATGATTCATGTTCCTCTTATAAATCTCCAGTTGTGCCAGTTGAAAAAGATTCAGGTAGGTAATACATATTTTTCCAGTTAGTGGAAGCAACAAAAGATACACATTCTTGTGTTGGTTGAAGATCTGAACAACCTAACCTTTTAAAGAAGAATTGCTTCCAATTTCGCTGAGAATAAACCATGTTATGAGTTTGGGGCAATTTCATTGAATTCATCAAGCCCTTATTAACAATTCTGAAAAAATATATTCTATTTTGCAACCCTGATATTTGTCATTTCAGATATTATTAACAATCAAGAGCAGTGGACCCAAAATTGATCCTTGAGGTACCTTCGCCTTCAATTACAGATTATTTGATGCCTGAGAATCCTAATAACTTGTTACTTTCTGTCTTCTAGTTAGTTGTCCATGAGTTTGACAGACAAATATTTCTTTAGTCTCTTGATATTGTTAATCATGAATCCTAGGTGTTTGTAATATTTTAATTCATCACCAACAATTTTGATATATTATCAAGTTTTGTGCTACTTATAACAGTTTTACTGTTATTTGATTTGATTTTGATAACGTTGCGTAAGGAGGATATCAATCAATTAGTTTTTTTCAACAGTTCAACCACAAAAAAATTTGAGTTCATAGTTTTGAGTACAGTCTATGCCATTGAAATTTAAAATAAATGAGAGACGTGTCAGTCTGTGTTATTGATGACTTGTTCATTTTGTGGAAATTCATGATCACTTTGATGAGGTGAATGAAAAGACTTTTTTTGCCTAATTTCCATTACTTTTATTTATTCTTACGACCGGTTTCGGGGTTTAGCCCATTTACAAGTAAAACTAACTTTTTGGAGTGTGCACTCGAATTATATGGGGTTGCAGGTAGTCTGGGAGGCTAGGTACTGATTGAATAGGGGTACCAACTATGAAATTAAAGACATTACCAGGATTGCCAAATTCAACTCTCTTGAATTTATGAATTTGGCAACCCCGGTAATCTCTATAGTTTTATAGTTGGTACCCCTATTCAATCAGTACCTAGCCTTCCAGACTACCTGTAACCCCATATAATTCATGTGCACACTCCAAAGAGTTAGTTAGTTCTACTTGATAATGGGCTAAACCCCGAAAGCGGTCGTAAGAAGAAATCAACATAGTGGAAATTAGACAAAAAAAAAGTGTTTTCATCTTATTGAAGACGTGTCAGTACTCTATCACGAGGAATATCTAAATCAACATCTTTTTCATGAAAAAATCTGTTGATTCTGGTAAATCTGAGCCATTTTGAAATGTGCTGAACCATCTAGTGGTCAATGAATACGTAAAAAGGCCTCAAAAACAGCTCCAATTTTTTTTTCAATTTTTTTTTATTATCGAACTCGGCCTTTTGAAGCGAGAATAAAATTATGTATCAGATTGTTTACTGTTTCTGATGTATTCAATAATGATGAAACTAATGCGTCTAAGAGAAATCATAAATGTATAAGTTGTATTCCAATCGATTATTTCTTTAAATTATGAGTGATAAAAAACAGAACACTAGAGTTACAAAACGGACATTTTCATCTCTAAAACTAACACCCCTTGAAATTGATGCCAAAATCCAAAGTTAAATTCACAGTTTCCAGGACGACTCTTCTCTTTTTACAGCTTTGACTGGACATCAAAAAAACCCTCCGAAAAACTGGCAAATACCTCCTCTGGGGCTGGCAACACTTCCAGAAAATGACTTCACCAGTAGTTCCGATCAAAAGTTGACCGATCAAGAAAAAGTATACCAATCACGCCACAAATCTCCACCTCCAGTAAAATCAACACCTCTCGAACCCCCTCGCGATACTAGAATCTCTGATAGAATCAAACGTAGGGAAATCATGGCACCCCACACTGACTATTTAATGAGAGTTGCAGAAACTCACCCAATACCTTACATCGAAAGTAACACAAAAATTCGCGAAGCAATAGATTCCAGACTATTTGGAAGACCCTGTTCAAGGCCGATTGAAAGAAGACCAGACGAGAGATTGGAGGTCGACGAACGATTGGATGTTTCTCCAGATATCAGGTGTACATGTGGAGCCAATCAAAAAACCTGTCACCCTAGGTGCGGGAAAATACAAGAACAAGACACCACTGTTGGTTATATCAGAAGTTCTGTTACGGAAAACCCCCTTGAGTACAAAGATATTCCATCGAAACCGTCTGTCAAGCTGAAGTCGGTGCCCGGTGTTAGCGTATCCTCGAAGCCTCAAGAGGTTCCATCAAAAACACCAGACAATGTGAGATCTTCAGCTGTCCAAAATGGTCATTCGACACAAATCAATGACCTTCCAATAGATCCTGCTATTGGTAATCGACAAAATATGGCTAAATTCCAGGATATTCCGTCAAAGCCATCAGTAAGGATCAAGTCTACAGCTGGTTCTAAGGGATACTCTTCACAACTGAGCAACATGCCATCAGATCCATCTATGGTTCAAATTGACCACCAGTTCAAGGACATTCCTTCCAAACCGTCAGTACAACTAAAGCCCCCATCTAATCAAAGCGATAGTCAAGTCTCCAAGGGCACAGATGAGGTGCAATTCTACGATCATCCTAACCGATTTTCGCACACGAAGAGGTTGCCTTCATATGTGGAAAAAATTCCTACCGAGAGCTTGGAAGTTATTCCTGATGTTGTGTCGGAGCGAGAGTGGTTGGAAAAAATCAAGCAGAGAGACAGAGAAGCTCAAATACGAGGAAGGATAGCGTTGAACAAGGAAAAGGTGCGCAAGGACTACGAGGAATTGATGAGGAAGTTACCGCTCCTACAGAAGAAGGAACGCATCAACGAGCTCTTCAACGACAAACCCGAGTATCACATGTCAGAGGAGCGCCTCAAAGAGAGAGAAAGGGTGAAACAAAACCAATTGGAGAATGCTTTCAACAAAATGTTTCCCGATCTCAAACCGGCCTTAGTGACCCTTCCAAAAAAAGTGCCTTCAGAGGAACAAATTATTCCCGAAGAAGAGGAAGTGCGTTCCATAAATGTTGGCAAATGGGACGTCGATTTCGAGGAACCTAAAATATTTACCGCTCAGGAGGTCCAGGAGATTGTTAAGGCTTTTACGGGACACGAGACAAAATATCGGCGCGCTAAATTGAAGGAACTTTTGAGGAGCCTTAAGTTACAGAAAGAGGAACTTCTACGAGAACTTAGGTCTTTACCCAGAGACGAGAGCCTGGACGAGTTGATCAATGACTTGAAATCATTCAGCGACAGCGACGACGCAGTTGCACCAAAAGTTCGGAAAAGAGAAAGAAAGCGCTCCAGAGATAAGAAAGACAAGGACACTTCGGCTGAGAGTAGTCAGGAACACAGCGAGCGGGAACATGACAGGAAGTATCGACATGCTGAGAGATCTTCCAGAAAAAAACCCAAGGTGAAGAGTAGCAGGAAAGTGCTGGTACTTCAGAATATCAGCACTCAAACTACTCCTAAAGTTGAGAGGAAGCTAGAGGAAGCTGGAGCTAAATATTCTGGGGAGGTTTGCTCCAAAATTCACGCCACTTGCGATTGTAACAAAGAAAATGAGAAACGGTCCCAGGAAGAGTTGTGTCAAATTTTTATAAGGTTAAATGAGGACGAGGCTCCGGACATTGTCGTCAAAACTAAAGAAACTCAACCCAAACTGGTTCAGTCCAAGTCTGTTGGTATCGGAACCGAAGAATCTCCACAAGTATCTAAAAAACCATCGCCGGTTGGGAGTAGACCAAGCAAGAGCGTACCTCAATCGCGAGAGTCAAGCGGAACCAAGCCCAAACCAAGAACTTGGAAGGAACAGCTTACCAAAAACTCTATGTCTACTACTAGTACTTCGTATATGAGTCCTCCTGATTTTCGGAAAACTAGAGATTCCCAAAAGTCTTCGTTATATAACTTGAGAAAAAAACCACAGCAGAAGGAGTTGTCTGGTGCTTTCAGTACCCTCCAATCGGGGGGTTCTCTGCAAGACAGAACTGTGAATTCAAAACTCTTTGATCAGATCCAGCAATTACTTCGTATGGCTAGAGGTAGCGTGGAAAACTTGAATGTGTCTTCCAGTAATGTTCAAACACCGTCTCAGAGCATTATCGAAATGGAGAGCAACAACCCGAAAGGTAATATCATCGACATGTTGAAAGACTTCCTTTTGAAAGTTCCTGATGTTGCAGAGGAGCTGAGCTACTCAACAGATATCAGCCCAGTGCCTTTCAACACCAGCGCAAGCACAAACGAATCAGATATTTTACGAAAAGTGGATTCCAGTTCCATGGTCGATCCGAAGATTATGATTCCAGAAAAAGACGTAACCACTTCCAAGTCCGCGGAGTCTGTCACGGCTCAGTTTGCGGATATCACGGACTCTTGCAGCAAGAGAATACAAACTTTGGCGGACATGATACAAAAGCTTCGAGATGAGAAAATTCAGATGCTTAATGTGCTACCAGAAAGCATGACTTCCAAACCCGAGAGCCCTGTACTTAGCGATAAAGACTTTTCTACCGCATATATGGATTTGCCGGATTCCAAGGAAAGCAGTAAGAATTCGGGGTATAGTGTCGATGAAGAGGATTTGTATAGGAGGCTAGTGGATATCGATCAGAGCTTGGCCAATAAGTTGAAGCAGTTAGGCGTTGGTGAGAAAACTACCGCCGATCGTGGTGGTGTTGGCAAAGAAACTAACGATTCTGGTGAGTTTCTATTTTTCATATCGTTAGGGTCTTTCTGAAATTTTATAACATTCACATACACTTCAAAACTGTTATTGTGTTCGCTAATCAATCGGCTTCTTTGAGAAGCTGGATTCATTTGATTGAGTTTGAGTAGTTGTAAGCCACAACTGTCGCTATTGCGAAGGTCGAATAGACCACTCACTCTGGTACTGTCTATACTTCATCTTGATCGTCTTGGTGAGCGCCATTTTGGTCTGTTCGGATGAGCTTATGCTAAGCCCTTCTTCATCTGTCCATTCGATTCAATATTCAGTCAGTCTTCTTACTATATCATTATACATATTCGCCCTAGTGATATTAATCTCTCATTTGTTGAAGTATGAGTGTAGAATGTTAATTTACAATACCAGCAAATATTTTGGATGGTTCTTAAACCTCACGTACTTGTCAAAGATACCAGTTTTTACTCGAGTCCTACTCTTGATACTATTCAATACAAATTGCATCTCCAAAGGCTCTCTCGTGACAAATTTTTCTTTACAGTTTCAGGCAATAAGAATTACTCTTCCAGTTTGAACAACACCAATGAGGAACTACTTATGAGACTCAAACAGTTACAAGAGCCACCAAAGAGAAAAACATCTCCAGATCCTACCCCGACTTCAACTCCTCCAGAAATAAATAACCAACCTTTCGTCTCATTCCTTCAAGACATACCGAAACTGCCGAAATTCGAGGTCCAACCAAGTACTACCCAAACAGCCCACAAGCGACCTCCCCCCTCCAAGGGCCTGACAATCGTCAGGAGATTCAACGGAAATATTTCCCTCACTCCGCACGAGCTGTCCACTATTGTAGAAGCCGACAGTCAGCTATCAACAAAAATGGGCAGCAACGTACCTAGTCCGAACGCTTCTAAAACATCGATAGACATGATGGGTCTGAAGGACATCGAGCTCATCGTGATTCCGGAAAGGAGCGAATTGCCCAACAGCAGGTCAGATTCCAGTGACAGAGAAATCGAGAAGGTACCTCAGATTGAGGTCATTGCTCAAAAGAAGGAGGTTAAGACGTCACCTAAGACAACGCAGCCTTCACCAAAGAGGAGGAACAAAAGCCAAACACACCAAGAACGTTCTACTTCTTCAGATGCAGTAGACATCAGCAAAGTCTCTTCCACAAGTACAACGGCTACTCAGTCGATCAACTACTGTGACGACTCTTCTTGCGCGAAGAAGTCAATGAAGAAGAGCAGTAGTTCGTCCAGCGACGACATTGAGAACATTGAAGCTATGTTGAAGAGTATCGGAATGGAGTGGGCGATTCCCACTCTGCACAAAACTCAAGAGGCCCTTGCTTTAACTTCCAGCTCAAGTTCTCTAGACTTGACTTCAAAGAAGAAAGGCCTTTCCAACGACAGTAGCGTCAGCGAGGTCAGCCTGAAGGAGTTCTTGAGGAAGCAGATGATGAGCAAAGTATCTTCCAGTACCATGAAGACCGACGCTAGTCCTGGTAGTTTATTGGGGGAGTTTTCCGATATATCTGCCATTCAAGCAGCGAACTCTAGCATAGAAAAGGAAAAGCAGAGAACTTCTACGCCTCTGATGACTAGCAAGAGTACGAGTAAGTCTAAAGCGGTGTTTTCAGCTGACTCTGATCTGTCGTCGGTAAGAGGGGAGTCTTTGGACCATTCCAAGAAGTAGGTGTTGTTGAGTTATTTGTTGAAATGTTATATCTTATCAATTTGATTATTTACAATATGAAATGTTGCCTTGGAAATTTTATGTCATGTAATATATATATTTTTTTACTATACCACGCAGTTTTTATTATCATTAGTTCCTGGTTGAAAAGATAAAGCCAGTTGTAAAAGCGGGTTCAATCATTGAATTGATATTGTTTTGTTGAAATCTATTCACACTACTTAGAAAAATGATTCATAACCCAAAAAACACTCGGACAGCAGATGCATATCAACTGGATATCCAATTTATGTCCAAAATATAACTAATGGATATCCGGGGGCCATCATCTTGGAGGACAATATACCGTACATTTTTTGGATGTCTTATGGAATGTATATAGCGTATCCACCAAAGGATATGCATTCCAAGTTCTCTCTGGGATATCTTATGGATATCTATTTCATTTCCAAGGAATTCCTAATCGTAGAATATCTGGTAATGTCTGAGGGATAAATCATCATTTTCTCACAGATATCGGTTGTGTATCTCAATAGAAAAAAAACTGTGAGTCGTCATGGTGCGCCTGGCAGATGTGAAAAATCATAATTATTTTCTATTGACCGACCGACTGACTCACCGGCTGACTGACTGATTCACAGACTCTCTCAGTGGCTGACTCACTGACTGACTCACTAACTCACCGATTGACTCACCGGCTGAGATTACTGACTGACTCACCGATTGAATTATTCACTGATTGACTCACTGACTGAATAACCGATTGATTCACTGGCTGACTCACCTACCGGCTGACTCACTGACTGACTGACTCACCGATTGATTGACTAACCGACTGACTGTCTCACCGATTGAGTCGCCGACCGACTCGCCGGCTGACTGACTCACCAGCTGTCTGACTCACTAACTGACTTATCAACCCAACGGCTCACTGACTGCCTCATCGACCGACTGATTCTCCAACTGACTCACTACCCGACTCGCTGGCTGACCGACTGATTTACTCACTGACTGGCTGATGGACTAACTGAATGAGTGACTCACTGACGGGACTGTCGACTGACTGACTAGGGAAAAAATCGCACAGCTCCTTGCCCATGGTGACTCGTCGCCACGGCGTGCATCGCTACGCCAGTAATTGGTCCAATCCTCATCCTGTATGTATTTGTCCAACAACGTAAGTTGTTGGAATTCTTTCCTTCGTTATCTCAAGATTACCTTTCGGTTTCTTCTATAAATAGCCTGAAAAGTAACTTCGCTTGCAGTGTTTGGATAACGATTTAAAAATTTCTACTTCGTACGAGGCTGGTTTTCAGGTTTGGATTGAATGAGAAAGTAAATAGTAGGAATAAGGAAGGGTCAGCAGACAGAAAACTGTATAAGAGGCTATTGATTGGAAGTTGTGTTTATTGAACATTCAGAAAGCTATAAATAGTAATTGAGAAATAATTTCAAGACCTCTATGAGGGATTTCACAAGCTCTATCATTGTCAAAAACTTACACCTTTTCATATTATAGTTTGGGAGTGAAATGCTGCAAGAGGATCAATATTCCTAATGAACTTCCAAAGTACTTTCCTTCAATACAAAGATGGCGCTGCTGTTTAATATTTGAAATTTTATATGTAGGTACTGGTCATTACTCAAAATGATGCAGAGAATTTATTTTTTTTTCAATGAGGAAGCATAACTCGTTTTAACAATTGGGCTGGAGAGTTTGTAGGCTTCATTGAAAAAAATTGCTGATGAAATTTGATTTTATTATTCAATATAGTTGCCTCCGAGGGCAATATAACGATTATAGCGGTCGTACAATTTTTCTATAGTAAATTCATAGAACGATTTGTTTTTAGCCCCAAAATAGGCCTTAGTTTTGACGGTTATCTATTCATCTGCGCTAAATTTTTTCCAACGAGCACTCTCTTGAGGTCTGTGACCAGGAAAAAGTCGCGGGGGGCAGATTTGGAGAGTGCGGTAGATGCGGAAGCAATTCGAAGTCCATTTCATGCAATTTTGTCATCGTTTTGATTGATTTGTGACACGATGCATCGTCTTGATGGAACAGCACTTTCTTTTTCTTCACATGGAGCCGTTTCCCGGGATTTCCTCCTTTAAACGCTCCACCATTCTCTTTGCTCATTTCACCTTGTTTGAAGCCAACAAACCACTTTTCAACGGTTGATTTCCTGGTGCAAGGTCCAAATAATGTTTATCATGTGTCAGCCTACGAACTTTTCGGCTTTTAAATGAGGAATCACTGTAAGATTCACTGCAAACTTGAAACAAATGACACCAGAACATAAAATATAGCCAACTACAGTGGGGTTGGCAAAATTGTATCGAATTCCTTTCTTTGAAGGATTTCCACTTTTTTGTATAAAGATGGAAAAGTTTAAAGCCAAAATCTTTTTTCCCCAAAAATCCATATCTCTTCAAAATATGCTCTTTCAATTATTGCTTTGGTTTGTTTAACCTCCTAGCATTGCCGCCTCCACTAGAGTGATAATCAGACCGAAATCCATCTCCGTAACAGTGTCAACCGAAAAAGAATCTGCAGCTTTCTTACATAATTCATGAGAGCAAAACAATACCTCCCTCTCCATGAGAAGTTTATAGGTATACCTCTCCCACTCGTTACCTTTTGTAACTTCTTTCCGTATATACGTCACCAATTAGTTTCAATTTGCAATTTCCGCTTCTCATCCGTCCGTGAAATTAGACGAGAGACGGGAAATTCTTTCATTCTGGGAAATCACATCCAGGAGAATGAACACACGGTGGAAAAAAACTATTTGCATGAGTGAAATCCAAATCCACCGAGGTATTTTCATTCGACTACGCGTAGTAATCTAATGCGGCTTCTCCTCTGAACTCAGGTGCAGTTATTATTAACAAATTAACCTGAAGGGCCCTATTAGATCTGAATTTATCGTTAAAACGTGTAATTTAACGCCAACTCCGGCTCCACAGTTCTGTCCATGGATACGGGATGAAATATCTGCGTCTGACTATCGCTGATATTCCCAGGCATAATTAGGGGGTGGCAAGGGGTGGCAGTTGCTATCCCAACATTTTTCAACCCAGGATATTGCCACTCCAGTTTTTTCGAAAAACCCCAAAATGTTATCGAAAAATTTCCATGTTTCAACGAAAACTTAGCAATATCATGAGAGCAACCACCCAAGGGCGGTTTGAGTTTGAAAAAATTTCATTTGGAATCCAGGACATCGGCTGCGGATGCACATCTTCACCGGCAGCAGGGTAATACCTAGCAAAAGGCTATGTATTCTAGTATTTCTAGTTTCGAGAATAGACAGGTTCATTTTCAATTCAGAAATTCAAACGCCGGTCCAGTGCCTTATAAAATTTAACGTATCGACTAGCCATGAGAATGTTTATAAAATTCATCTGCGGGTTCTTCGCTAGACGCATCGTCAGGAAAATATTCACTTATCGGAAAGATTAGTCTGGGATATATCAGCTTCCAACCCTTGAAATCTATAGACAGCAGGGAGGTTACAAAAAACTTATGACAGGTTTAACCCCGGAATCTGGGGACTTCTTGCGTGCTTTGACAGACGGTGATCGCGAGATGTTCAAGTGACTTGGCACATTTAATTCCGCCAAGAGCGGTAAATATCAGAAATACGCGACGGACTGTGGCTGCTCGTTTTGAGGTTCAACTCAGTACACCCCGAAATTCACTCTTTAAGAACTTTTATTTGGAGAACTGCGTTTATGTGGAATAAACTTCCTGAGAACGTTTTTCCAAGTGAATTTAATCTCCAGCGCACAGGTACGGCTCTTAGAGAACCTTAGAGCTCTTAGTGCTTGTGTTTTGTCCTTAAAAAAGTTATGAATAAATAAATATGTTCCGAGGAAAATGAAAATTCACCTCATTTTCTCAAAAGGCCTCGTCAAGATAAAATCTCTCGACCTGCTGTATCGGGACTTCATGAAATTATTATACGATAGGTTGCCTTTTATGTTTCGGGATTTGGCAACCCTAGTGTTGCAATCTGGCAACAGACAGCTCTATCATGAAGTTGGACATTTTTAAGGTTATACGTACTCAGAACGTTTTGATATACGACCCAAAAATGGAATTAAATCGTGAACATTTTCGTTCGATTATTTTTCACAACTTTCGACGTGGATTAACTCAGTAACAGTGCATGGATGACTTGATTCAATTTTTGGTGATGAAGCTCCATCAAGGACCAGTGTTTAGCGATGGTATGATGAATTCAATCGTGGTCGTAGTTCACTCCAAGACGAATTTCGTGAAGGTCCTCCAAAATCAGTTGTTCCGAAAACCAGTGCGCGAACTGATATTGCAAGATTGTCATGTGACCTATGGTGAGATTGAGACAACCTTAGGCATTAGTGGGACTAGCATACATCAATATTGCGAAAACATTTGTTCGCATTGGATCTCACACAATTTGTCATTCGCTCAAAAAAAAGCTCGTGTCGATTGTTTGAAGAAAATGCTCAAAAAATACAATCGCGGTGCTTCGAAACATGTTTATGACATCGTGACAGGTGATAAATCGTGGATTTACGCGTTTGAGCCCGAAAGTAAACAGCAGTCGACAGTGTAGGTGTTTCAAAATGAGCCAAATCCGACAAAAGTTATTCGCGCAGGAAGCACTTCCAAGCAAACGGTCGCCTGTTTTTTTGGAAAAACTGGACATGTCGCAACCGTACCACTAGAACAACGCAGAACAGGTAATTCTGAATGGTACACAACCATTTTTTTGCCAGTTGTCTTCCAAGAAATCAGGGAAACCAACTGCCGAAGACGGACCACTCTTCACCACGACAATGCGAGCTCTCACACATCGGCTCAAACAACTGCATTTTTGATTACCCGAAACATCGATTTGATAAGTTATCCACCGTAGAGTCCT
>WOGR01003885.1:0-15331 GCA_015342045.1 Leptinotarsa lineolata | reverse complement strand
AATAAAATAATAATTTGGAGACACGAATAAATATTTTAAAATGAACAATTTGTATTTCTAGTATTTTCCTTATATAATAATCACCAGCTACTCTGGAAACCTAGAAGGATCCTGAGTGGGTCAACTACATGATATTGACAACATATCAGGAGGGTAAAAAAGTTCTGTGAACGTATTACTAAAAAAGAATAACAATATTGGAGTAACAAAAGTAAATCGAAGTTGGGATAGAACTTACCTATATATATAAAAAGCAATACATTTTTGTTGAAAAAGAGTTCATTCTGAAATTCAAGGAGAACATCAATTCTTATAATATAATAAAGAACAAGCAATTCAACTGAAAGGTTATCAAAATCAAATTTATTTTTAGAGATAGTAGATCATAAAGTTTATACCAAAAAGTTGATTGCTGGAAAATTTCTCCTTCATATTCCAGTTGATTGAACATTGTATTCCTACTGGTGATTTCAAAAATATAATTCGGCTGTTTTGACATGTTTTGAAAAAATCATGTACCCAGATAGAATGCCTGCACAACAAAGAATTATTATATCAATTGAGTTTGGGTCCATTCCGTGATGTATATCAAAATTATATGAGCATTTTGGATACACTGAAGTTTGAGTGCAAACCTGTTCAAAATCATTTCGCGAGTCCTGCCCTTTTATTGGCACCTCCCAAAATGGCGTCTAGATACTTTTCCACATCAAAGTCTGCATGGCCAAGAGAACATGCTGATTGTTATTTATGCAATGACGTGGTAGAGGTGGAAACACCCGTTATTGACGGTTGAATATTTTTTCCAACAATATTTTGTTTGTAATTTACTTTTTTTCTATGTTACGTCAACCCTCGATGATACAGTACTAGAATTACTAATACCATGTAGGTTAACTCTGAAGATGTTTTACTTTTTATTTCTCATCCGACTACAAATAAAGTTGATTCATTGAAGTGGTGCGTTGATTTCGTGGAGAAGTTTAAATGATACCACAACCATTTTTATCGTTTAAAAAGAAAATTAGTGTTCATTTACACCATCATTGCAAAATGCGTGGCTAAATTTGGTTTAATTTGAACTCGTAGGTGACAACATCATATAGTAATAAGCTGAAAAGAGGCAAAAAATAAAGAAGTTGGTAAAAAATGAACAGCATCAATGCATAGGTTGAAAAATTCTCTATCGATCAGGATATACGACGACACAGTTGAATAAAGATTCATTGGGATTTGGAGTTACAAGGACACATGACATGAAACGGACAAAACTTTTGAAACAACTCAATACTCACATCGCACACATCTCCGACATTTCTCTCTTCCCACCATCTTTTTTTGAGTCTCAGAATATCACCGGAAGTGTGCAGTTTCAAAATAGCCTTATTTAGAGGAGTCAGTATAGGTGAACCTGAAACATAGAGAGAGAAGTGCAATTGTTATTCTCGAATATTTGCAAAGTAAATGAGTGATTGAGTGGAGTGAGTTTTGAGCACTACAGAATAAACCTTAAGGCGCTCTAAGAGGGTTGTCTGTGCGGAAGTAGTGATTCAAATTGGATTTGAATCGCTGGAGATTAAATCCATTTGAAAAAACTTTCTCACTTTATTCCTCATAAACGCAGTTCTCTAAATGGAAAAGTTTCCAAACAGAGCAGTTCGAGGTGTACTGAGTTGAACCTCAAAACGATGAGCATCCAAAGTCCGTCGCGTATTTTTGATATGTGCCGCTTTTGATGAAATCAAATGTGACAAGTAACTTGAACCCTTTCGGTGAAAGTATTCATAGAAGAGAGACAAATTTCCTAACTTTCTTCGATGTTCCTGACTATCGAGGTTGCAAGTGATATTTCTGTCCCCAATCAGATGGAAGACTCTTTTCTGGATGGAATCCAGCAGCTGCAGGGTGTGCCTAGGGGTGGAGCTTCATACATGAGAACAATACTTCAAGAAAGGTCTGATCTGAGCTTTATAAAGCATCTAAAGTTGCTGAGGTGTGTATAGTTTTCTGGTTCGAAACAGTATTTCAAGCTTTTGAGAAGCAGCCGAAATTACAGCGACATGATTGTGCCAAGACAATGGTGTCCATTTTAACCCCCACCAAACTTATCGAAGCAGAAAGCAGAATTGTTAGTTCTTACATTATAACATCCGATTCGGAGATAGTCATCTTTTTGGAGAAAACCGATTCCTGGGTTTTTGTGGCATTGAATTGAACCTGGTTACTTTCACCCCAATTCGAAATTCCCAATGGTAAGGGTTAAATTTGAATAACCCTGTATATCATAATTTTTCTCCTGGAAATGTGCGTCATCATCTGGACAAGTGGTGAACTTTGATATTAGCTCAGAAATATCGAATGACTCTTAGGAAAACCACCTATATTAGTAAAGGACACCAAACAAAACCAAAAGTTTGACGATCCTATGAATTGAGAAATGTATTTTAGGATGACCCTTCCTCTCTGAAAGGTTTGAGGCCTGAACACAGTTTATGGACCTAGAACCAGGCATCATTCGGAAGGAACAGGCATTGATTTTACCTTTTCTAACAGCTATTCCAAATTCCTTGTTATCTAATAAGCCACCATAACTCGATAAACTGCAGTGCCTCTTGATGGCATAGTCGATCGTAGCTGATTCCATGAAAAAAGCATAATTTCCCTGCTCTACCCGTTGTATTCCTTGGTCTGTTGACAGAGTCATATCTTCTGGATGTTCTTCCATGTAGGTTGATATAGCTTCATAAACTTCGGATGAAGAAGTCTGAAAGCGATTTTACATTATAATGTGTGATTGATATTTCGAAAAAGATCATAAGCTTTCAAAAATTCGTCTCAAGAGTATCGGCAAAGTGAATCGAAGGTTTTTGGTATTCTGATGTATTCGGAAACTCAAGAGTTGAATTGACAAGTCAGGTATCTTGGAAATTTTGACCTGAAAGTGTGAAAATGCGTGTTTGAGTTTTTGGAGCTGAACCATGTATTGTGCCTTATGGTACTGGGAAGTATTAACGATATGTCTGTTCTACAAGTGTCCAAATGAATAGCAGAGTTACTGAAAACACATATATCCTTCATTTTATACTTGAATACTTTAAATATTTAGGAATCGTGTCTTGATCTGATAATTCAGGTTATATATATTCAATTTTTCTTTCGTTATCCAAGAGTATATGACTTAGAAAAGATAATGAATCATAAATTCAGGTATAAGTAATCATTAGAGATTTTCTCTGAAGAAGATCAAAAAACTTCGTAATCCAAAAAATATATGAAAGATGCGCACAATTTCACCTTCATGAGAAGAGATGAGGTGAAATTGTGAGAGAGATGAGGTGAAATTCATTCTGAATATTTTTTTCATATCAACTTACTTTGAAAAAAGCTTCGGTTGCACCTCCTTTCAATGCGCCGAATTTTATTCCGTAGCTTTCTGCTTTCTCTACTAATTCATTGACATCATTGAAAATAACTTCTTTATTCGATATCGGAGTAGAACTTCTAGATATTGAAAAAGCAATGTACATTGCTAGGGTAAAGAAGCAGGTTGTCCACCAACAACAGGTAATAATTTTGGATGGAAGAGAACTGGAAATCAAAATTATTGGAAAACACTGGGAACAAAACTGGAAAATAAGGCCTTCAGGCCTTGAAAGGGCCTGAGAGGTTTTGTGATTTGGAAGAGAGCTAATACTAGTTTTTAGTGCTCTCAAGCCTTATCAAGGAAATAGTTGTGACCGACTTACGTCAATTTTAAAAAAAATATATATTTTTCACCGAAGTGAAGTGACAATTTGAACACTTCCAGAGATTTTTAAAATCTTGAATGAATTTACCCCGTTCAAAAAAGTGTACATATCGGCTAACATGATGAACAATGCAATAATATTTTCTAGAGGGTTTAAATTTTATAGACAAACCTATTTTACTGAATATTTCGTATCAAAACATGCAAATCTTTTTGTAATCGTCAGTAGAGAAATTATACAGTACCTTATCTTTACGTTAGTATTCTGCCTAAAAAAACTTCCTGCACCGAACCACAGAGAATTCGATAGCGATAATTGATTGACCATATATTTCTTGTCCTGTCGTTGATGCCATTCTCTCGAAGATAACCTGCCAATTATGAATAATGTGAAAACGAGTACCAAATAAGACAACCCCAACGCTTGCCATACAGCTACTGAAAATGGTTCGGCAAAGTAGAGAAACTCAGGAGGTGTTTCCATTGGTTTTTGGTAGAGGATGCTTATACCTAAAATAAATGGGTCCTTCCTTAATTCTTTAATTATCATTAGCCGAAGTAGGATATTTCGATCTAACCAATTTGACCCTAGTTATGCAAGTCTGAGGCCATTTTATCCTCACCGCGGATGATTCAACCGAATGTATGTATCTCAGATAGTTGTTAGGAAAAGTGCAAGTATTTTTATGAATTTTTCTAATAACCGACCGTATCCTCGGTCGAAACAACGGGGACGAAACGTCGGGAAACGTCATCTACCTGTTGAGAGTTGAGTACCTGTCTAACGAATTCAGGACCGCTATTTTTCATTTTGAATGGAAGCAGTACTCCCTTTCAATTTTACCTCCCTCGTTTTTCCGCCACTTTTATGAAACATTATTTCTTGAGGAACGCAGTAGAAATAAAAAAGGAAATCGACGTAAAACTCTACTATAACGTCTCCAATCCACATGCTATTCTCAATTCACTCATAGTGTCCTGATGTTTAGTTATTTGGTGAAGGAACAGTTTCTGTTATTATTTTTTATGCAGAATGGAAAGAAAACATATCACACTGAAGCAGAAAATTCGAAAAAATAAGATTCTATAAACTTTCTGTTATTTCATTCTGGTAAAATCATGTCAAATTATACTCATCGTCCTACAGAAGCTTTTCGAGGTGAAATAACAGTGGAATTGAATGTCATTTGTGAAATTGTGAAGCTCATAAGAACTAGTCAGGTCCATCAAAAGTCATTTTCGAGCGTATATTCAATACATTGAACAAAAAGCAGCTGGATGAACAATCCTCGCATGTGACACACCAACCCAATCGATACATAATGGAAATAATAAGCTCTTAGAGTGCTTCAATACCACCTACAGCACTTTCACGGTATTGACGAGACAATGGTATTGCCAAATGCTCCAGGGGACATTGAGACCGTTCTGGAAATGTCGATTCAATTGAAAGTATTTATTTTCCACCCTTAAGTTTATACAAGATATAAAGCCTGATGTGGTTCTTATCGACCATCAGAGCAAGACGATATTCGTAGTGAGTTTTCAGGTCCAAGTGAGAAAAATATCGTCCGAAAAGAGGAAGAAAAACGGATTAAATATCGATATTTTCTCCTCTTACTTTCCAGACTTTATGTCCAGTGATGTCATCTCTTCTCTCGAATCTCAAGATCATACCGACTTGCCGGACTGAAGCAGAAGGTTGTCTGCCATATTTGGCTAACTACGTTTGATTGATGCACATGCTCCTCATGATTCTCAGCCCCAATGATCACTTACCACACAGTGTAGGAAGTAATATCGGAGTTTCGAAGATAGGGCTCAATCTTCGGGACAAATACTGATTATAATTTAATTTTCCAAGGAACACAGAATGTTTATACTGAGGAAAAGGAACAATATCTGTTCAAATCTGTTTGAAATCTGTCTTTCCTTTAACCAGCTGTCGCACCCCTACGAACGACACTGGGACTAACGAGGTCTTACCTTTTAACGTGTGATTCCTAACATATAGAAAACACAAATGAAACTTTAACTAATTACGTAAAATAAAATTGTATGAAATTTATAATATATTGATAATAATATCAAAGTTTATAACAGATGATACTTTTCGAGATTTTGAGTGAATACATATGAAAAAAAGATTTTGTTATTTCCAACGACGATTCTTAAACTGATTCTGTAATATAGTTATAAGGCATACATTCTATATTCGTTCACTATGGATACAATTTCCATTTTGAATACTATGTAATTCATGTTTCATTTCAGTGTTAACATTTTTTGTTTGGGAAAAAAGGTTTTGGCCCCCCACTTCTCCATTTTCATGCAAAAACATTAACTTTCATACAAAAACTGGAAATAATCTCCTCTTGAAATAAATATCCCTAATATTTGTTATGGAATTGAATCAAATATAATCCACAGGATTGCTGCACAATATGGTATACGAAAGAGGTGATCTTCCTCTTACATACTATCATCCCCGATGGCGGACATCGATTTTCCGGAATAAAATACGTGTCTTTTTGCCTCTTCAGCATCAAACTGGATAACATCACAATCTAGTCATAAACTTATTTAAGATATGAATGTTCCATTTTCGTTGGTTTTTAATATACTCGAATAGTGAGAAAGGAGGATATTATAATGAAAGTTGAATTGGAAAGAAATATTTTGATAGTTTATAAAAATTGTTTTGGAGAAATTCAACTAACAATATATTCCATTATGAAAGAATTGAATCCTGTAATGTGTAGATGGTATTCTATTGCATAAAATTGCGCGAAGTAGCTGAAATAATGAAAACTAAGACAGTAGTATCTACAGATATATACGAACCTCGAACTGAATAAAATCAAACTTCAGATGAACTGAAGTTGAAATCAAGTTGTTCAAATGTTAAAATTGTTCAAAAGGAGGTTTCGTGGAATTGAATTTCATAAACTTCTCAAAATTTTGACAGTTTTGATTTTTCATTTAGTTGTATAATCCGTGAGAGAATTCATTTTTTTCATTTGGTGATGAAAGTTATTCAAAAATACGTCCTGTTCATAATCACTCCTCATAGTTGGTACTTTCTCTTGAAAGGGTTTTTTCTACATGTAGTGGCTTTGTGATGCAACGAAATCTTGTGATTATTGTCATCATCGGTATACCATGTTTTTTGAGCTCAAATTTTCATTTTGAAGGAATCAAGAACTAACCTGTACTCATGAAGGGCTGAGTAAACTCTACAGGGTCCAACCTATCCTGAGTAATTGTTAGATCTGATATTGCCATATCAGCTTCCTGAAAAATAGATGAACAAATTGGTATCGAATAATTCAAAAAGGTGAAGTGAAATTGCGTGTTTATAATTTTAGATTCAAAAGAATGAGCCTCAATTAGAAAGAAGTGAACAATTCAATATATCAGTATAGGTACAAGTTTTATATAATTGCAATTGAGAAGTCAAAATTTATTCCTTGAGTTGGAATGTCATTTAATTAACATGAAGTGAGCCAAGAGTCGGCGTGGCTAATTTAACCTGATCAAAGAAATACCCTTCGATAGATAATAATTTGTCGGCATCATATAATAACCATAAAACTGTCACCGAAATTGTTCCGACGATAATTAACGATGCAAAAAATTTGTGTTAAACGAACGAATTCGCCGACTATTTATGAGACGATTGACAATGATAATCGCAGGTATGTGGTCGATTACGTAAATAATCCCTACTATATAAACAATGTCTATTTTAGTACCAGTCGTGAAGACGAACAGTTTTGTTAATACGCAAAAATGTATTTTTTTCCCAGTGCGAATTATAGGAATATAACTGCAACCGATTGTAAAAAAGTGTTGAAGCAAGACTCGTAAAACACCAAAAATTCTAATGTGCCTTGAAAAGAAACTCGTAAAGTATTAGTCCAGAATGCCTCTAGAAGAATAGAACCGAATGTGAAACAAAAGTTCAGGTAGCAACTTGAAAACGATGCGAACTAGTATTAGCTGTACGAACGGAGATAGCATAAAAACTAATGAAATATTACCGCCCATGAAGACGAAAATATACAACATGATTGCGAAATAATTTTTACGTGAGTATGTTCAAAAAGGGTAAAGGACCCTGTGTCCGATAAATTAATGTGTGTTGGCCGCAGTAAACTAATAACTCGTAGATAAAAATCATGAAATTAATGGTATTACAACGCCTTAGTAGAAATATCTGATTGCTGAATTTATCCCGACATAAAAGGTATAATGTTGTTTCATTCAACCAAAAATGGTCTAATTATTTAGTTAATGAGATTGATGATAATTTCGTTTTACGAAAGTTGATTATTGATGCTTATATTAATTGCCTGTGAAATTTTGTGAATTTGATTCTTTGTTGATGTTATGTTATGTTTGTTACGATTATGTTTATTTTTAAGGGAGGTAACGACCATAACTAGTTATATTAATTGCGCAAGGAATTGCGATGTGTGTCGTGACTTGCGCTATATCTTTACAAGTAGAGGCTCAATATTTATTAATAAATTGGTGAGGTAGTAACTGAAAGTTTATCCAAAATTGCATCTGTATAAAAATGTTGCGATATCATGTCTCATTTAATAGAATTCATCGTTTATATATGGATGTTTTTGTATCTAGGTATTGACAACTGTATGATACTATGTGCTCCAATGATTTCTAGGATATTTCAAAGATTATATAATTATGTGTTATTGTTGTGTTTGACAGGTAAACCACTAAAAATGTTACTCCCATTCAGGTTCAAATGATCCTCGTATAAATAACTATAACCTCGTAGAAGTTGGTGTTAAAATTCACAATTTGGATTTAGGTGACTGAACATTTTCTATTCAACGCTACATGCCGAAGGTTAATAGTATTTAACTATCTTATGTTGAAGAAATTTTTTGTATTCAGTATTAGGATACTTCGTATTAATTACATAATATCGAAACGTACATTTACTCGTGATTCAGTAGGTTTATAACTTAACACCCAGTTAACCATAGAAAAATTTCACTTGTTCGGGAACTACCGTTCGATTCTGAACAAGAATTTCAGTATTATCAGCATCAACGTGTAACATTTCGAAACAACTGGCAATATTGAAAAGTACCAGAAAGCCATATCTTTTGACTTACTACAAACAAATGTTCAATTGGAAAACAAATTAAAAACAAGATTTCAGAAGACTACTTCAATCTCTGATATGTGAAAAATAAATGAAATATATGATAATATCCCATTGAGTCACATTGTATATTCTCTTTTCTATAGAAGTTTGTTAATATTCTTCGGAAATGAATCGGAAGAAATAATTGATTCATTTTTGGGAATGAAAACTTTTGGCTTTCTAATCCTCCATCTTTGTACAAAAAATGTGGGAAACTGTCGCTATATAACGATGGAGAAGTAGAGAGAAAAACGTTTTTTTCTCAACAATCAATAGCTTTCAAGAATATACCCCTATCAATTTATTCAATTCACAATAACACCTACCATTTCTATTATATCTCCAATCATTCCAGTCCATTTTCCAGACATGGCATCAAATACTCCATGCTTATTGTCCTCTCTTACTTTGAGCGTATATTGAAATCCTTCTATCTTTGAGATTTCCTCGATCAAATCTATCGCAAAACCTTCATATTTATCATTTCCGATCAAACGTTCTGGAGTTTGTTTCAACATGGCGTACGGGTTTGTCTGAAATCAGTGGAACTTCAGAACTGGTTCCGAATTTGCTGATTATTATCTCACCAATGATATCAAAACAACGTATTTTTTGTTCACCATACTTTCTTCACTATCTTCGACATCCATTGCGCGTATTTCATTTTCCATGTCAATTCCTGATGTTGTGTTCCAAGTTCCCCTCTCTACCAGGCTTCCTTGTAATAGTTGGAAAATGGTCAGCTGGAAGGTTCTACGGAAACCATCGTTACCGAACTCTATGGTACCAGTAAGACCTTTGTAGGTTCCCTTAAATTAAAACAGTAGAGCAAATCTTTTACTGAGTGTTGTTATAACTGAATTATAATAAAATATGTGAAATATCCCTTGGAAAAATTTTCTGCAGAGTATTTGTGTTGTATTTTCAGTGCATTGGTGAAATGAAGTTGAGTTCAATTATACAGTGTGGTCAATTGTTATGAAGCTTACAAGATTGTTCCCAAGATATACCGCGATTCACAATTACCAAGTGAAAGGACTAGACTCAACAACCACATACTGACTACGACTATGAAATTATTGTGCTAATAAGTTTGGCGTTATCAGGTAGCCCAAAATAGTTCAGTTACTTACTGATTTCAGGACATTGATAATACTGAGACCATGTGCCCAACTGTCCACCCTATCACAGTCTAGAGACTGGCTCTCATTGACACCTACTTCTATTAGCGCATCCGAAAATACGTGAACAGCGTCGATGATAGAAGCTGTTTCCGAATCCAGTTCGGGGTAGTCGTGGAGGGAATTCGATCCGCAGTCCTCGTTGAAAGTTACTTTGTACAGATGACAGAGCTCTTTACTCACTCGTGTTGATAAATCGTCTTCCGGTTTCATGATGTGCACCTATAAATGAATAAACTAGTCATTGTGGCCCAGGATTGAAAGAAATATGTGACCTCATTTTAATTAGCTAGTTTTGATAACACATGCACCTCAATGATTAGATTTCCAGTGCAAAATACTGTGTGTCAGTATGAGAGGTTCAGATAATTCCACAAATGTATGTTAGGAGACAATAAAATCACGGAGTGGAAGCAGGTGAAATTGAAAGTGTGTGAGTCTTCCAGACTACAATTATCTTAAAGTATCAATAGATTTGGAATCCGAAAGTAGAGAAAAAGAATGAATATAATATTTGAATCGAATAGAATTGAAAACAAAAGAAATTACGTAAACAAAACAAGGCATTAAAACAAAAAACTGATTTATTAACAGCTCCTCCTCACAGCAAGTTCAACCATTAGAAAAGAAAGTCTGTATGAAAATAAACGGAACACCATCAACATCTACTAGCAGAAGATCAAAGACGTCTTCCAGACAGCGAAAAATATGAAGGTTTCATGACATTCCATCGTCCAGACATAGAAACGATTTGAAGAAGTATAGAAGTTCACTTGACAAATAGTAGCGTTGATATCATTCCACAGAAGTTGTCTCAACTTCATGGAGATTCATGAAATGAATATTTTTTTCCCAACGGATCATCATTACCAGAATTCCTTAATCCACAAGTTGGCTAGATATTTTTACGTCCAACGTGAACTGTATTCATCTCGAAAAACTGTAAGGTCAAGATCTTGGAGAAAATCGAAGTCACAGAAACAGTTTTATAATGAGTAACCAGTTCCGAAATAGAGAGCTGTCACACCAATTTATTTGTCGGGGAAACACATATCAGAAGATAAAAATCATAACAAAGTAACAAAAGGACGATATGGTCGCACAAAGAAATGAAATCCAATGGGATCCTTACTCTCACTGGTCCTAATCAGTAAAAGTATATAATGGTTTGAAGCACTGGCTTTGGAGGAAGCTAAAAAGAAGAACCATACCTGATTGATATACAATGACGACACAATTATATAATGGATCGTAGAGTGCATAGTGAGTGAGTGCATTTTTGCAACAGCTCAATAGCATGAGGACATTCATGAAAATTGCAGTGGAAAAGGAAACTGAAAGTAAATTATCGTTTCTAGACGAAAAAGCTAACATCGAAAACCAACTCATACACAATGGTAGCGGAATTTTGAACCTATGGAAATGCTTCTCAAAATGTTGATTGACGGACAGTGAGTATTTGCAGCGATATGTGAAGCCTCAAAAGGAAAACTATATCACGAGGAATTTGAGGCAGAATGAATATACCAAGAAGTGAATAGAACAAATATTGGCGGAGAAGTACAAAAAAATGACAATGAGGAAAATCTATCTCAACTAGTGCTAATGGAAAATGAACTGAAAAACTGTACCCAAATGCAGCAACATTTCAATTTAATGAGAAGTCGCTCACATATTGGATAGCAACGTATTCATAGATCATAGCGTTGAAAGTGAAAATTCATGGAAAAACTTAGTTATTAGGGAAAACTGAAGGCAATTCGTCTCGTTCTGTGTTCTCGTGTAACTTTTACGTGAAGAAGTGGAACAAATACCACTGCACACCCACTCATCAATTTTTTCTCTTCCTATGCGAATAACTTGTTAAATTCGAAGAAAGTGGAATTTTCACTCACCCCTGTGATGGTTGCTTCACTGTACATGAATGGGGATAATTCTCCTGTATGAGCCTTTGTATGAGCATCTATGTTGGTCAATAAAAAACTATAATCAGTAGTTAACATTCCTATTTGCTGAATTTGTGACAATAACTCTGTCAGATGCTGAATTGGGCAATCCAATACGAAGTTTTTCTGACCCGATTTCATTACTTCTTGAAGAATTGATCTGCAAAAGAAAACATTTGGCTTTTATGAAAGCACTGAGTTATAACATATTCTTGAAGATATTATACTTGATTTGGAATCATGAGGGTGAATATTGGAGAATTCATTAGTTCCATTGAGTTTTCGAACTGAGATAAAAATTGGATGTAGCAATTTGGCATTTGGAAATTTCATACTGTAATTACCTATTGCAATTACCAATTATTTCGTGATAGACGTTGTACAATAGTTTAATGTACCAGTCCAACTGATGGAACTACCGCGTCTTGAATAAAATTTATAGTATGGAAATTGTATAATTGTATGAAATCTACTCTCCGGGTTATTTGGCCGTGGTCAGCAGATTTATATTACTATCTCCAAGAGTATATATATAGAGAGAAAATAGGAATTCTAAAACACAGGGATATTTTCAATTGAAAAGAATATGACTTCGGATTCTTCAACTTTGAAGTTGAATTATTATTTTATGGAATTAATTTGTGAGCTGGTTTAGGACAATTTTAAAATTCGTAAAAAATTCATTGATATATAACATAAAAAAAGAAATAATGAAAATCAATGAAACCTGGCTATCTGTGCTCACAGGTACACAAACAATGTCAGTTGATTAAATCAAGAGGCACTCAGCCACGTCCACTGATAATAACACAAATCCAGAGTCGAATACGGGAATCGTAGGTTCCCAGACATTTTCGACGTCGCAACAGTGCAGAGTATCAATACTACGGAGATGGAAGTACTAGACGAAGGATCGTCAGACCACAACCTTTTTTTCAATAGGAAGAGATGAAGTGGAACCAGATATTCCAACAAAGAGAATCATTAACTGGAGAAGATTCCAGCGCACCATTCACGATGCGATAGGATATATACCACGCATCAAAGCAAGTACTGATCTGGAAAACGCCACACATCACCTGCAACAGGCGATCACCCAAACAACGGAAAGCAGCGCACGGGAAGTCCCAACTTACAAGAGCATCTTCCACCAGAACCGATAGGGCTCATTAGAATAAGAAGACGCCTGAAAAGACGATACCAATGAACATGCGCACCTATGGAACAAAGGTGTATACAAAGAGCCGGCAGAATACTGGAAGGAGAACTAAAAGCTATACGAGATCAACAATGGACAACCCGTCTGGAAGAACTAAATATCGAAGATCAATCTGCATGGAGAATACAGAGAACTCTTGAGAAGTGACCTCGGAAGCCATGCCCGCCAAAACACAGCGAGCAAAGAATCGTCTACACGGACCAGGAGAAAGCGGAAGCATTTGTGAACAATTTCGAAAAGTAGTGTAGAGAAAACAACGTCCCGTTCACGGACGAGGTAGAAGAAATAAAGAAACAGATGAAAATGACGGTACGTAGAATCAGAAAACAAAAAAGGGACAATGCGCAAACCCTGGCACCAACATCCCCCGAGAAAGTGAAAGACATCGTAAGATGTATAGCTACTCGGAAAGCTCCAGGCCCGGACCAAATAACAAACCGGGCATTGAAAGTCCTATCATGCAAGGCTATAGCGGCCATAACGAACATAATAAACTCTATACTCAGACTATAGCATTTTCTGTATCCGTTCAAGGAGACAACATTTATTCAAATTCTGAAGCTAAAGAAGAACCACCTATTCCCAGATAACTACAGGCCAATCAGCTCAACTCCTTTCTTGAGCAAAGTGGCAGAACGTGTCATCCTGGAGAGATTGAAGGACCAAACTAGCGAACTAGGAATCCTACCAGACGAACAGTTCGGTTTCAGATCAGAACACTCGACAGAGTTACAAGTCCTGAGGGTAGTAGACTGTGCGACGGAAGGCTTCAACCTCGGCAAAGGATACAACACCGGAGCGATTTTCTTAGACGTCTTCAAGGCGTTCGACAGAGTTTGGCATGACGAACAAAATGAGCAATTTTGGCTACACGAAACAAACGGTAAGATTAATCCAGTCTTTTCTAGCTGACAGGCGATGCCACTGCAGAGTAAGATAAGAACCTTCAACCATACGACTACTGAAAGCAGGGGTCCCGCAAGGTGTAGTCCTTTCGCCACAACTCTTCTCGTTATACACAGCGGACGTGCCCAAGCGGACGTGTACAGCCAGAAGGCTGTACCAGCCTCCGTTGAAGATGCCGGAAGGCATCAAGAGATTCCGTGGTCCAATGGAGCGAAATACCTCGGAGTCACCCTAGACGGAAGATTAACATTCAGGTCTCACGTACGGCAGAGAATAGGAATGGCGAGATCTGCCCGACAAAACTTATTACTAATGATCCTGTATGCCTGCACTGCCTGGGGCCAGTGCGCACAAACATACAGAAAACAGATTCAATCGTTTATGAAAGCGTGCGTAAGGGCCGCGGTAAAAGCCCCGAGATATATACCCAATAGATACATATTCCGAGACCTGGAACTAAACACACAATATGTGGACGTGTATATCAGAGAACATGCAGAAAGCATGTTCGTTAGAATCAGATAGCACAACAATCCAACGCTACGCGATTTTCACGATGCTGTAAGTGGAGATGATCCCAGATTTCGAGAAACGGGAAAAACATAGAAGGCTAACGAAACAAAACGAGAGATGACCCACGAGAGTAGCTGTTAACAAACAATTTCTTTTCAGGTTCTCCGAGAAAACTGGATTTCTTTGAACAATAGCCTCCGGTTAGCTTTTGGGGGTCCCTTGCAAAAATTCAGCTAGGATAGCCATGATAAAACAAAATACTAGATTAGAAAGTAAAAGCACCTAAAGGCTGACTTTCGACTGAAAAAAGGTCAGATGTCAATCTTGCTGAAGTGCCCAGCAGCAGGTTGAGGACCGCTCCTGTAGGAGTGAGAGTGGAAGGAATGAGATATTAAGTTTTCCTCGCAAAATTTATTTTGTGGGGCGGAGTTTTTATCCTAGGACACTCAAGCCGGGAGGGGGCATGGGGGGATCGTAGAGCAAATAGAGCATCAACTTGGAAACTGTGACCGTTACCACATCGCCTTTGATAATGTCTATCGCAGTAGTAGACGAAACGCCTGCGGACCACGGCCAAAAGATCCGAAAAATAGCTTTCATATGATGATCTCCGGCCTTGAAAGTCTATATTCATTG
>WOGR01003884.1:5012-15334 GCA_015342045.1 Leptinotarsa lineolata | reverse complement strand
CACGAAAACCTAGGCATCAATTTTCTCCAAAAAGATAATGTCTCTGAACCGTAAATAATAATGTCAGGACAGACAATTCCGGTTTCTGCTTCGATAAGTCTGTTGGGTGTTAAAATGGACACTAAAATGTCTTGGCACAATCATGTTTCTGGAATTGCAAGGGCTGCTTCTCAAAAGCTTGGAACATTATTCCGAACTAGAAAACTGTACACACCTCAGCAGTTTTTGATGCTTTATAAGGCTCAGATCAGACCTTCTTTGGAGTATCGTTCTCATGTATGGAGCTCTGCCCCTAAACATACCCTGAAACAGCTAGATTCCATCCAGAAAAGAGCCATCCGCCTGATTGGTGACGCAAACATAACTTGTAACGTTTTTCCCAATGGATTTGATCTCCAGCGATTCAAATCCAATGTGAATCACAACTTTCGCACAAGCATCGCTCTTAGAGCGCCTTAAGGTTTATCCTGTAATGTTTGTGTTTTTTCCTTAAAAAAATAAAACTTCTTTATGTGGGTTTGACTTGGGGAGTAAGCTGGTGAATCCCCGACGAGAGTGTTACGAAAAGTGTGATGGGACGAGGCGAACGGTAGTCGAGTGGGAGGCATGAATTAGTGAAGATGTAAAGATAGAAAGTTATGTTTCGTATATTACTGTAGGGGCAAGAAAGACAGGTGCGAGCACACATTTACTGTCGAGTAGGCTTTGAAGAATCAGGAGAAAACTATCATACTTTACCAGTAATTTCAACAGGAGATTTCAATGTTGATTTCGCGTCCTAAGATGGGCAACTCTTGGTAAAGTTTCTACAAGATAAATCAGAACTACAAATGAATAATAACCGAAATTAGCCTACCATAATACATGGGACAACAATCGATGCAGTTTTCTCTAGATATCTTTCTAATTTTCATTCTAAAACATATGTATTTTATTTCTCATACCATAAGCCTATCGTCTCGGTTTTTTCAATTGACCACCGTAATTACTGATGTGAATAATGTTAATAATGAAAATGAAAAATTCATTCAAAATGGTAATTTATCAATGAAAACCCATAATAAATTTGAATATTTATAGAAAATTATTATATGTATACAGGGTGGGGCACCCTATACGACACGGTCCCTGTAAACCAAACCATCATTTTTTCGGGAATTTCTTCATTTCATTATATGTATATTGATTAAGGCTGCAGAAAAAATCATTTTGGAGTTTCCATGGTGGATAAAAAGTGTGACATATCAAAGTTGTGTTTCATTAAATGAAACATTTTGTATTCTGTTACCCTTTTGAATGGGTCAGGAAAGATAATACGATTTCATTATGAGTACTATGTACCGAACTATAGCCGTTTTTGAGTTATTGATTTCAATATTGAAATGCTACGTATAATTGGAAACTAAATAACATCGAAATTTCTAGAAATCATTCCTTCGAATTTTGACCAATCATAAAAAAGGTTTTGGGCTATCGACTTCTCAATAGAATAGAATAGAATAGAATAGAATATATTTATTTGACTACATTACAATATATGTTTGTTTGTAGCATGTCATATTAAAAAAAAACAATACAATAGGATATTATTTGTTAAAATATAACCTATAATTCACGCCGGCAGGCTCTATACATTCCGAAAATAGTAGCAACTTTTATGATTAAATATTTTTCATCTGGCGCCTCATTTATAAACCTCTGGACTTGTTCAAACGTAAGAGTTTTCGATTTTTTGGGCCTATATCTTTCATTTCTCTGCGTTAAGAATGCTATTACCTTAAAATATTTACTTGTATCAACACCATTTTTAACGAGCGCACTCGACTTTACCATTGAAAACTTGCACCACATAGTTGAAGAGTTCCATATTTTTGATTTCTCTTCTAGATAGGCTAAAAAGACAGTTAAGAAACAGTTAAGAAAATTAGAATATGCGATGTCGTACTTCGCTGAAATTTCCTTCGGCGTTTTTAAGTCTACAACAGTTAAGAAAATTAGATTATGCGATGTCGTACTGCTGAGGCGAATTTTTTGGTAACAATTCAATTGAAGCTCTTTTTGCAGTTTCTTCAATATCATCAGGAACACACAATTCCTCACTAATGTTTTTCATTATGAAAGATATTAAACACCAGCAAGAACTTTAAATGTGACTTTGAATAAAACGCGTGAGCTCTAAACAATACTGCTTGTTGGTAACCAGGTGTTAATAGTATTACTGAACAAGAACGGTCCAATTATTTTGTCGGCTAATATACCACACCATACATTAACTTTTTGAAGAGTATTGGTCCTTACAGTTTATAACCCAGTGGGAATTTTCAGTAGACCAATATCTGCAATTTTGAGCAGATACTATTCCATTAGTAGTGAAAGTAGTAAAACAAATTTTTCTCAGGAAATTTCCCTCATTTAAAAAATTTCCTTGGGTTCAATAGCAGTAATCTAATCGTTCATATTCGTCACTTCTTTCGATATATGTAAAAACTTTGGTTAAAAAGGTTTAAATTTTTTGACCAACGAGACATCTTCTGATTTTCTTTCTACTCAAATTTAATTGTTCAGACCTTTCACGCAAACTGATTTGGGGATTGGCACGAATTAAAGCTGAGACATTTTCATCATCATGGTACCTATTTTCGACTTCGATGTGGATTGTCAATAGCTGGTCGATTCTTTAATACACTCCCGGTTTGAGTAAAAAGTTCATTCACAGAGGCTGCCGTTTCATGTCGAATATGATTTCGTTGCGGATGTCTTCAGTTGAATTCTTGAGCAACGTGTCTGCACCATCACCAGAAACCTTATTATTTAATTTTTTTTCATAAATTAAGACATTCAATAATCATTTTGTTACTATCTTTAACGCATTCACTTTCAAACTGACATTTGGGGTATAAATAGTTCATTTGTTTCCATGCCACTCTATACCAACGGTCAGCAACAGGCGGACCGCGAAAGGTCAAATAATACGCAGATAAGGTATACTATACTTTTATTAGTCAAAATAATATTTTTAAGCCACATAGAACTCAACTTGGTACTTATTTCATTTTAAGTTGCCTAGTTAACCTGTTTCACAAGTACCTACAACTGATATGGTTTGATCAGTTTCCTATCTAGCCTGTGTGAATTAGTTATAACTGATATGATTTCCGATAAACGGAAATTTTAGCTGCTGATAAAATACTCTTCTTGAACCTCTGCAAAAGGCACCTTGCTACGCCATAGCAATTGATGAATCAAGTGACATTGATGATGAAGAAATATCTATTTTCGTAATATTTCTTGACATTGAGTGTCAGATTTTCAGGGAAGAGTTACTCGCAATATTGCTCTTGATAGGTAACACTTGAGGAGAAAATTTATTCAAGGTCATTGATTAATTTATTACAGTTAGTTATGGTGTCACTTTCAACTGACGAGACCGCAGCAATGATTAGAAAAGAAAAAGGTGTAGTAAAGAGAATCAGGGACAGCATGGTCAAGTTGATTAATTCTATGAGATCACATTCTGATCTTCAGCACCGACATTTCAAGGAGTTTCTTTCTGAATGTGATTCAGCGTATTCTGACTAACTGCAACATAACAATGTTCGTTGACTAAGTGAATATCAAGTTATTGAACCTTAATATGCAGGGAGTCAAAAAGCACTTTGAGTTCATAAGAAACAAGCGCAATATGCTGGCTGTGGCTTTTCTAAACGATATTTTGAAATATTCAAATACGCAAATGCTCTCAACTCAGAGTTACAAGGAAATGGATCTGATACAAAGCGTGTCTGCTTTTCGTCGCAAGCTGGATATCTTAAAAAAATATATTGCAAGACAAGAATTCATTCATTTTCCGGCAATTCTCTGAAGAAGACATTGTAGTGTTTGTAAAATTTCTGGACGATCTTACGAACGAATTTGCTACAATATTCCGAGACTCTGATGAGATGGGCAAACTATCTCCGTTTCTTAAAACGCCATTTGAAGTTGATGTATCAGATAATTGATTTGCAAGATGTGTATTCGCAAATGTATAAAGCGGTATCCACTGAATAATTTTCTGCCGAACATGTCCCAGAAAAATATGAAAATTGCAAGAAACTAGCCATAAATTTGGCTCGATATACGTATATGAAACATCTTTCTCAAAGATGAAGTTTTTGAAAAACAAATATCGTTCGAGATTAATTGACGCCCACCTAGAAGACACACTTCAAATTTGCTGTTCTTCTCGAGAAACAAACTATAAAAAATGGCTCAAGACCCTCGGTTTAGTTTCTTACATCAATTTTATCTCTTGTGTTCTATAATTCAGAATTTGATGTGAAACCAAAATAATGCATAGGTAGCACTTAATTATTATCAGTTGTTTTTTCTGGATCTCGATAAAATTTTGCCACAGTATCCGGACCCCACCTAAAACTACTTGCCGATCCCTGCTCTAGACCAAATTGAAAACTGTTGTCACACAAAATATGAGATTGTTTTGAAACATTGAGAATGACGGTTTTCCATTCAAAATTAGGCAAATTCGCAACCAGTCATATTCAACAGGAAATTGAAAAATTCCTCAAAATTATAGACGGGCTAGTAAATGAGACTAAATTCGATCAACTTGGATTCGATGAAATAATTATTTTAGTTATTTTAATACATTGATTCCATTGATTTTGGTAATTTTATAATTTCTGTAGCTTCTTATTCGGAACCATTAATTGAAAATCGGACTTGAATATGAAAATTACAAAGAAATTCAAATTTCGAATTGTGGTTATCATCAACACGAAGCAAAATATCGAGAATTTGCCCTACTCGCGGGATCGCACATGGCTGGGTTTGAGGCTGTCACTCGGGCTAAGCATTGCGAAAGGTGGGGCCCATGAAGGTCTACGCCTTCATCTTAAGTGCGCCACACTGTATATCCATAACAAAATTATATCTCAAGTACGTCCTGGCAAAAATGACACGCTTTATAACCGAAAAGTTCAAGGTGAAAGGGACTATCAAAAGTTGCGAATCAGGTCAGAGCCTGACATTTGATACTAGTGTGGAAAACTAAATTGGATCTTCCATTGAACTTTATTATCTTGGAATTCGTCTGCTCATTAGATATATTCGTTGAGGAAATGTGAGAAAAATCGCGAAATTATTTTGATGATCCGCAAGAGTTCAATTTGTCTTCATATAAAAGCGTTGAAGCGTGAACGAAAAATACGGGATTGTCTCGCAAAAATGCTGGGTTTTCCATACATGAGATATCATAAATACGGTTATTTGATGAAATTGGTTTTGTGATTTATGTCACCCGTGATATATAGCGCTTTCACTGCGGATTTATTGATATCATGTTACTGAAGAAGATATATTTTTATAAACTAAATCGGAGAGGAAAAGAGGACTTTTTTATCGTGAACGATAAACTCTATGTCTCAGAGGAAACGGATCAATATGAGATGGGACGCTGAAGAGAACATGGTGGGATAGTGCACAAATTTCCTGTTCAGTCATATTCAAACAAAGGATCATGCCGTTCTCGTAAATAATATTCAATTCACTTTCTGAAAATGTTAAGTAACTTCCATTTGAATGTTCTTGGGAAAATGGATATTTGATTCAGCTATTACTCCAAATGCCGTACTTAACGTTAGTTTTCCATCAGTTGGTTTTTGTTATCGATAAATAAATTTGGATTTTCATCTCATCATCATTTTATATTGATGGACGTGAAATAGATTAATCTCCAAACCGAATATGTCTATGAAAATAGTATGGTTCTTCTATTTCAACCTGGACCTTGGAATATATAAGAAATTTTGGCTTGCATGTTCGAGTATAGTATTCATTCTTTTCAACAATATGATTCGAAGAGGTCTCTTCTCAGCAGTGAAGGACACGCACAAACCTTATGGAAAATGGCTTTTGGTGAATTCTGCAGATTTTTTGGTATGATGAACTTTTCAATGTCTTGATCAGAAGCCTCCACGGGTACAACGAAAAATAATGGACAGTTTTTGGAAAAATAATGGACAGTTTTTGGAAAAAAAATGCTCAAATTCGGCAAAATGGGGAATTTGGTAGTAAAACGAGAGAATTAGGCCGTGTTATTTTGCAAATTCATGACTTTCGGAAATTGTAGCATGCGCTTTAGCAATTCTTCATGAGTCTTGTGTCTGTGCAGCACCGTTTGCCAATAATTGCAGGCCATACAGGGTGACGTATAAAGCCATAATCCGAGGAATGAAAAAATATTTTTTATTACATTGTGAAAACAATAGATTGTGAGAAAGGTAATCGATGGATATGAATATATTTATATAGAAGATGATTCAACTGATATACTGTGTGACACATATTCATGGTACAACCAGCCCCCTTATCTCCTTTGTTTCTCTGGCTATATTTATGGGAACATAGAATATGCTCACTAGACGGCACTTTTTGATCTATTTGTAAAACAAATTCAACTGCCGGTTTTTCCTAAAATGATATCAAAATCACCAGAAAAAGTTTCTTTGTCCTATTCATTGAGCTTATGTATAAAATAAATGGCGATATCTCCGTAGTCATTAGAGAAAACAACATCAAACTTGGTATCGTTGGATTTCTCATGATCATCCCTAACCGACCTTGTAATAATATACAGGATATTTTATTTGAAAATCAAAAGTTGTTGTCATTTCCGGAAAAACCGAAAGTTGAATATTTGTTTTACAATAATGTCAAAAAATGCCGTCCAGTGAGCATATTCAATGTTTCAAGTTCCAGCAATATTGCTAAGGAAATAAAGAAGAAAAAGAGGTTGTACCATGTGATCATGAGGAATCCAACGAAACCAGGTTTGATGCTATTATCTCTAAGGACTACGGAGATACAGCCATTCATTTTATACATAAGTTCAATGAGTAGGACAGGGAAACTTTTTCTGGAAGGTCCATCTAACACTCTCTCCCACTCTTTGAGCTTATGGATGAAATGAATGGCAATATTTCCATAGTCATTAGAGATAACACCATCCAACCTAATATCGGTGGATTTCTCATAATCATCCCTAACGGATCATGTAATAATATACAGGGTGTCTCATTTGAAAAACCGAAAGTTGATTTTGTTTGCAGATGTGTGAAAAAGGGCAATTTAGTGAGCATATTCTATGTTCCCAGAAATATAGCCAAAAAAACAAATGAGAAAAGGGGGCTGTACCATGAATATGTGTCACACGGGATATCAACTGAATCATCTTCTATGTATATATACATTGACTAACACTCTCACAATCTATCGTTTTCATTATGTTATAAAAATTATTTTTTCATTCCTCGGATTATGGTTTTATACGTCACCCTGTATGGTCTGCAATTGTTGGCAAACGGTGCTGTGAAGACACAAGACTCATGAAAGAGTTGCTAAAGCGCATGCTACAATTTCCGAGGGATAACACTGCCTATTTCTCTCGTTTTACTAGCAAATTCCCCATTTTGCCGACTTTGAGCAATTTTTTTCTCAAAAACTGTTCATTATTTTTTGTTGTGCCCATGAAGACTCATGACCAGGACATTGAAAAGTTTTCTCAATTTTTCTATTTCAACCAGCTCACTTAAGTCCGGAAATTTTAAATATTTACAATAACTTCAACATCTCATCATTTTCATTACTATTCTTCTATTTATTTCAAATCTATCAACAAGTTTTCAAATAATGAACATCCTACAATTTCCGATAATGTCTAAAATCAAGATACTTTCAAGCAAAAGCTTATATACGATTGAAAGAATTTGATAACCGATTGTTGCATCCTATCTTTCAGTACTTGCAGAACTTTTTATGGAGAAACTTATTCTAAAATTATTATTAAAAAAGTTTTCCATACTGTTCCAACTTACATTGTACAATAACTGAAGTTTTTGGATTGGGGTTTCAACAACATCCATGAGAAATGACCGTTCTTTGCCTTGATGAAATATATTCTCTCTACAGTACACTTCCAGCCAAACTTTGTTGAAAACAAATTGTTACACATTAATAAAGGCTTCGCAGCCTTCTGGTTTACAGTTTCTATTTATCGTCCCGACTCATTTCCGACCCTTTCCAGGATAACATTACAGATCCATCAGGTATCCGTTATTATTTCCATACTATACTGTCCTGTTCGATTCAAACCGACGAAAACGAAACACAAATCATGCTGAAACTATTAGTCTAGTTCACATATGTATAAAGTATAGACCAATTTTGAGTTGGCCTTCACAGACTGAGGAGTCATTAGAATTACTCAGAGTAATTCATGAGCCAAGTTTGACAAATATTTCATGTTTCACGTTCGGTTTTTGTGAATATCTCCAAAAGTATTGGAGATCTTCTGAATTTGAAAAATATCTTCAAATAGCTAAAAAATGTCTAGTAACTATAGCACCAATATTTATGAATTCAATTTATTCAGACATTTCATTAAAAAATATTTTAAATCATTCAGTATGAATATTTGAGAAAAAATTTGATATACTCATGAAACATAAAATTTTTATCTCAATTTCCCTAAATATGCTAAGTTGAAGATTTATATGATGAAACTTGATGATTTTTAAAGCATGATTTTTTTTTTACTTTTCTGGAGATATTCCTTGAAGGCTTTAAAAAAGATCCCCACAATAAAAATATAACAAATATTTTTCCATCAATAAAGAAGTACGTTAAAAAATTGAAACATAGATGTAACATTGAAAATAAATATCCATGATATTTATTGTTATAAGTCATGCCCTAAGGAAAATAACGCCGGCCGCAACTGGTAGCCATAAACCAGCTGTGACGTGGCTAAAAGCGCGCTCATTCCGAATGAAGTTTCGCAAATCTTCGATGTTCGTCGGCATTCTAGATGTGACTAGAATACCGTTACCGTCACTTCGATGGAATTCCAAAGAACATTCCACCACCTTCGATTGTCAAATATAAGCGCCAGCCACTCGCCTATCAGGACAGTCAGTGATAGAGACAGTGCGGTACGCGGAGCGATCTAATGAGGCGATAGATATTCGAATAATAGTTGAAATTTTGTTGAAGTGTTTTGTTATATTAACGGTAAAATAAAGTTAGATTTGATTATTGTTCAGTGTAGTCATTTATTGGTGAATCCATGGGGAAAAACGTAACATTATTATACAATTTTCATACTACAGGGTCTTTCATGAAGCGCTTTCTATCTTCAAATTTGAATAAAGCAAAACTGTGTGTGAAATATCATCGGAATTTTTTATTCGTTTGAAAAACCTACTGATGTCATTACATGTGGAATATAACATCATTTAAATGTCCGCCACGGCTTCTCCGGGGGGAGCGCATACGAAACGTCCAATTTTCCATGACTCTGACGGATAAATCAGGCTAAATTTGACTGATAGCATGGGTTCTATTGGCTTTCGGGACCGCTGTGGTTTGTAACTTATTCGCATACACCTGCGACCCAAAAAACCCGCCAAGAAAAAGTCTATCGGGCTCAAATCGCACGATCTCGGTGGCCAGTTCATATCACCTCCACGTCAGATGGCCATGTCCTCAAATCGCTCGTGCAGAATATCCAATGTGGCATGAGCTGTGTGGCAAGTAGCGCCGTCCTGTTGAAACCACGTGTCGTTGGTGTCCAGATAATCCAATTTTGATCGATCGTTTACTGAACCAGTGTACTCAAATTCATCTACTTCATTGCGAATAGTTTTCTCGGTAGGACGATTATGGCGACCGTAAAATGAGCGAAGCGCGCGGTACGTTGCCCGAACGGAACACCCATTTTGATGAAGCAATTTTATTATTTGCATGTGTTGTTGAATGATATATCCGTCCATGGTGATTTGGCAAAACAGACTAAATAAATGACAACTGATTTGACAGGTGTAGCTTCAACAAGATGGTCGTTATCAATTGTCAAAGTTCGGAAGTCTCTGTTGGAAGACCCGTTATAAATTTTATTCAAGACGCGTTCTACTATACGATAGTGAAACGCGTCTCGAACAGAATTCATAGTGTGAAAATTGGGTCTAGCCATAAGGGTACACTGTAGAAAGATACAGGGTCGAAGCCCGAAAATTCATAATTGAAGAAATCTTTCTTTTAGCGAAGTTAAAATGAATATTGACATACATAGCTTTTGCTAGGTATTACAGAATATTTTAATAACAGTAGGGACTACGTAAGCGCTGAAATGAGAGGTGTAAAGATGAGAAGGTAAGTAAGGAATAATACGGTACCTTGTTTTACCTTAAATATTTTAATATTCATGTATTCTCCTAGAGTATCGATGTAAACAACTACTGCCTGTTGTTATGCCTATTGTAATG
>WOGR01003883.1:0-15338 GCA_015342045.1 Leptinotarsa lineolata | reverse complement strand
ATCATGAAACTCGATATAAAAAATTGACTCATTCTTTATGGCACAAAATACATTGAATTGTCATCTTTATTGAAAACCCCTTTGGCGGACAACATGGGGATTTTGTGGCGCCCAATAATGACTGATAATTTTCTACGTATAGATCAGTACTGTAAACATGGCCAGTTCTGTCAGATTTCTGAATTATTGGTCGTACCACGAACATCCAACGGAGACAAAGTCATAATGATTGAAGTGCGAAAAAACCAAACTATCACACAACTCGATTTTCAATTTGTACTTCAAAAAGTATCTCTAATTGTAAATATGTTTCAATGACATATACGCATTTTTTGATTTTTGGGTGATATGATGTGTGGATAGTAACTCATTATCAATAAACTTCAATATGCCAAAGATTACTTTTCGACAACGTCCAGTCAGGCGACTTTTGTCATCTTGTCTTGATGAAGTGTCCGTCATCGTACTCAAAAAGTGCACCAATGAACTCGCAACAGTATTTAGCCAACTTTTCAAACTGTCTTACAAGGAAGGGGTTTTTCTTCTTGTTGGAAGATTTCTCGCGTTCAGTCTATTCCCAAAGAGGGCAAGAAAAATCTTTCAAATAACTATAGATCAGTCGGTTTACTATCAGTAATATCAAAAGTTATGAAGAAAGCCGTAAACAACCATATCCTTGAATATTTGGATGGCTTTAACATCTTGAGTGATCATCAATATGGCTTCGGAAACAAAGATCAACAGGCGACCTTCTATCGTATGTCACCCATATTTGAAATAACGCAATCGAATAACATGGAGAGTCGAGAGCTGTTGCGCTTGATATTTCTGAGGCCTTTGGCCGTGTGTGACATGAGGGTTTGCTGGCCAAATTACGATGCTATGGCCTGTCTGGTCATTTTTGTGTATGGCTCTCCAGCTTCCTGAAAGTGGCCGTTGATGAATATCTTTCGAATAATTTTACCATCAACACTGGTGTTCCCCAGAGATCCATATTGTCTCCAACCTTCTTTTAATCGTAAATCAACGACTTGATGGAAAAACCAAGAATACAATATATTGCTTTGCTGATGACAACACACTTGTCAAGTTCAATTCAATGTCATGAAAACCCAGGCATCCAAACATATTAATGTCTCCGAGGCGGATACAATGATGTCAGGAAAGACAATTACGCTTTCTGCTTCGATAAGTTTGTTGGGGCTTGATAAACACCAATATGTCTTGACATAATTATGCCGCTGAAATTGCAAAGGCTCCTTCTCAAAAGCTTGGAACACTGTTCCAAACCAGAAAACTGTACGCACCTTAGCTACTTTTTGATGCTTCATAAAGCTCAGATGAGTCCTTCTTTGAAATATTGTTACAGTGCATTTCTCTAATTGATGCCCACCCTTTAATTTTTTGAACGGGCCAAAATCTGTTTGAAGCTCTTGACAAATGCTTCACAATCCCAGAATATATAATGTCAATATCTTCAACGACTACGAAATGGCGGAACTTTCAATAATGGTCTGAATACATTGACATTCAACTACATGATATGAGGTAATAAGCTTGAGGTCAGTTCAGAAGATGTTCGAAATGGTTGCCTTGAACCTCTTGACATATGAACAGCCTATCCGATATTTCACGCCGAACATTTTCTAACACAGTAACGTCAATATCTCTACAAATATTCATCATTCTCTGCTGTATATCCAATATTGGAGCAGGTTCAGTTTAGTGCACATTTTGCTTCAAAAAGTCCCATAAAAAAAGATCAAAGGTGTCAAATGTGGCGAGCGGGCTGGCCATTCTGTAGGACCTCGACGGCCAATCCAAAGACCGGGAAAAGTAGTATTCAAATAGTTTCTTACCTGTCTGTAGTAATGTGGTGGTGCTCCATCTCGTTGGATTACAATATCCATAACGAATTCATTAGGACTCGCTTCGACGATTTCAGTGATGAGACGGTCAACACTATTTTCCAGCATATTCGAATACAGTTCCCCTGATGAATTCCAATCAATGAATAGAGATCCTACAATATGGTTTTCCGATATTCCTGCCCAAACGTTAATTATTTCTGGATATTGGGTATGTGTTTTCCGAAAACTTGAGGGTTGGTGTCACTCCAATAACGGCAATTTTGTCTGTGAACATCGCCGTTTGAAAAAAAATGTACATTCGTCACTAAAAAAAATACTGTGGAGATAGGCAGGATACCTTGCAATGGTTTTCGCCATGATTTTGCAGAGTTCTGTTCTTCGATCAGGGTCATCTTCAGTTAATTAGTGTACCATTTTAATTTTGTATGGATGATACCTATTTCTCTTCAAGAGTCTCTACAGTAGAAGGAGACACTTCACGTTCATTCGCGACGGAATGAGTACACTGTTCAGGATTAACTACCATCTCACCAATTATTTGAACTTGCTGTTCTTCCGGAATGGACGGATGACATGGGGCTTGTTGTTATGTACACTACCGTTAGTTGTGAATTTGTATACTAGTTCCCTCAACTGGGAAAGAAAGTTTTTGGCTTTCTACTACTCCATCTTGATGCAAAAAAATGTGCGAATCTTCCAAAGAAAGGAAGAAACCAATCATTTTTAAAAGAAGTAACTCTAAACAAAGATGTGTTGATCATTCAAAGAAGTAACTTTCAGACACAAAATGGAAGGAAAAGCCCTTCTGAAACAGCTACTTTCATATAAATTTCGAATTACCCGAAAGAAAAAGTTCTTTCGAAACAAATGAACAGTGAATTATACAAAAAAACACTTTCTTCTAATCAGATTGTATTCAAAACATTCGTTATAGATTTAAATCACATTTCATTCACAGGACTTCTACACGATATACTAAATGAAAGATGAAAAATAATTCACTTACATGGAACTCAGCCATCCTCTCTGGTAGAAACCGTGTTTTGCCGTAAGACACTTGCCTTAGGGCTCTTCAGTACCAATCTGGATAATATTATAAGGAAAAACACACAATTCATTCATGAATTACGATTGTTTATGTCACGAAGTAAGTTTGATCTACTTATGTCATACATTGAGTATATAGTAATGGCACAGAATACTTCCCTGTGGAACGCCCCGAAATGTGTCTAAATAATCCGAGATCTGATCCCTTCTTTGATGGACACAATTTTATTCTTTTATTCATTGATGATTCCATCAATTCCAATAGGCTACACTTAAATATTACTACAGATGAGAAAATCCACCCTGAATTCCCATATTGTTAACAAATCATAGTTTTGTTTTTAACTAGTCAACTGGTCAGTCCAATCAGACATGAAGTTGAAACATAACACGACGAGTAAAGAACGAAGAAGATATTCAAATAGAGACAGAAAGAGTAAACAATAAGGAGATTACATTGTAAGACTGTTGAAAGTTTAAACGAGATGGAAGTCAATAAGATGTCTATACACGTACAGGTTGGTGGTGTGTGTTGTGTTGGTGAATTATAATCCATAGATCAAAGCACAAAGTAGGCAGAAAATATAAAAATGAACACGAAGGACACACGAGGTCGAAAGGTATCAGGAGAAAAACTATAAGACAATCAGCATTCTCAGAACTGCCACTCACTGAACTGGCAATTATGTGCTCGTTGTTACGGGTAAAACATGACTTCCATAATATCTCTCCAGATTTAACAAACTGAATTGGCTGTTTGGTAAATAAACGGCTGAGTCGGAATTGAAGTTATGGATGGAATGAAAGGAAGGCTTGTGTTTGAGAGATCATAATTTTTCCGTAACATAAAAAATTTAAAAGTTCTTTGATTGACACAGAGCTCTCAATAAGGAGATGAAACAACATGACTGACGAAGAAATATACAGGGTGTTTCCTAATTACAGTACCAAACTTCAGAAAGTGATTCGTTAGGTAGTTATAAGAAAAACAATTCTATGAACATAGTATATTCGAAATGGCTAGTTTCTTAGATAAAGGATATTGAAGTTAAAAAAAAAGCGGTATTCATGAAATATCATCAAGATCCCTTGACTCATTTGCTTGAAATTCGATACAGTTGTTTGAAGTCGCAAAGAAATCATTTGATAAAAGAATATTTAATGAATACCATGTCTTCAAACTCCAACGCCGTGTATTTCACAAACGAAGCAATTACGGACATATGTTCATGGATATTTTTCCACAAAACGATCTAACGAATCATCCTATGAAGTTTAGTACCGTAGTTTTGGACACACTCTGTATTTTGTCATGAAACAACATAATGATTCATCATCAAAACTATGTGTTTATTCGATATCATAATATCAAAAGAAATGATCTTGATATAGAATGCATTATTAACTCTAAATTGAATAAAACTAGCCGATAATTGATGAAAATATTTAAACTCATTATTACAATTATACAGTTTATTGTATGATGTTAATGCTTGATGGAGCTATTGTATAGCGAAACATGTGTCGCGGTTTTTGTAAAACCCTTTGTAGTGAAAATCATACAATAAACTGTATTATTGTAATAATCAGTTTATTAACACTTCTTCTTCATTCGCAATTTTTATTTCGCACACGTTTTATTTTCAACAAACCAGTGGTCAACTTGGAACTTTAAGTCAACTTGTGACTAGAATTTATGACAAAAAAATGGTGTGAATACTCATACTGAATTACTGTTCAGAAATTATTTGGTAATACAATAAGTAGGAAACTCCCATGCACATGGGCTTTATCAACGTTCATTAGCTATTATCTAAGACGACTTGTTAATTCGTTTGTTTTGCATTATACCTGTAATGATGTATTTTGAAATTTTTTCCATTGTGTGTGAATGACCATTGGTTGCGAAAGGTTTCACTCAAGTGGATAGCTTTTGATGAAACATTCACGCCAGTTCTCAGAAACTCGAATTTCAGATTTCTCGTCTGTTTTGCAGTCGAACTGAATTTGAAAATAGACCAAATTGATATCGCAACAACTTTTCTAAATGGATATTTGCATAAGGAAGTCTTCATGAAGTAGTCCAGGGGATACGTGAAACAAGGCCAACCAAACAAAATATGTTTGCAGAGTGTAACAAGGTTCAGGAGCTTGGAACAGGAAATTTCATATAGTTTTTATGACTGGAAACTACAAAAGACCTGCAATACTCATCTTGACTCCAGTTTCACCAACTGAGTTGGCGTCTTCTTGAGATGAATACGCCAACTTGAAGTTGGTGATTGGGAAAAGCACTTGTTGTGGATTACACAATTATTGTAAAAAGTATCGTTTTCGAATTTGGTGGAACCGTCATATCATGAATATCAAGGAAGCAGCGAACTGTAGCTGTAGGTTCTGGTAAATGTCCACCAGAAAACAACTGCTTTTCTGGATAATACCAAGATTGACATTGCATTATATCCTACAGACATTTATGCAATATACCTCACAGAGGTTAGTCATGCAGATATTTCTCATTCCTCCAGAAGCATGACCATACTCAGATTTTGATATCGAAATATTCATGTATCCCTCTCCGATATACTCTTCAGACTTATTTTGATTTCTAGTGGAGTATTCACACATGGGATGTTTCTTCTTCACTTTCAGAACTTCATTAATGAGATGAATCTGTTAGTGGTATAAATATTTTTTTCTTAAATCAAGGTTTCATAAATGCAGTTGAGCCGCTTCAAATTTAGTCGAGTCCCATAAACACTGCTGTTTGGGTTTTATCTTTCCTGTACTGATGAGAGGTAACATCTCAAAACCGGCATAAATGCAGTTGGACCGCTTCAAATTCAGTCGAGTTCCATAAACACTGCTGTTTGGATTTGATCTTTTCTGTACTGATGAGAGGTAACACCTCGAAACCGGTCTGCAGATGATCTACTCCTGTTTCTGGATGAAAGAGAAACATGTGAAACCTCTGTGAGGTATCTTGCATGAATATCTATCTAATATAATTCAATGTCCATCGTGGTATCAGCTGGAAAATAAGTAGGTATTTGTTTTCCAGCAGACATCTACCAGAAGCTACTGTGTAGGTACATTGGGAAAGATGGATATTCCAAGAATACTTCATCTCGAAATATTTATTTTCTTAGACGTGTGTTTCACTCCTCAGTCTTGAGACTGAATTCTATTGTTCATATTTATGAAGCCTATTTCAGGAATATTTATTGAATGATAAAGATGACAACCAAAGCTAGCAAGATACTCAAAAATTAACCCAACATTCTGTTTAACATACAAGAGATGTCAGGTTGGAATATCTGCCTATCGATGAAATGATAGTGGAAATTCAAAAGAAGGGACTTAGCCTTCAATGTGATTCTTTGCTATGGGTTTGAAGACTGCAGTTTTATGGAGGGTTTCGAACGATGAGAGAGAAAATTCAAACTGGTAGGCCATGGTTGGATGGATCTTGTAGCAACAAACGTTTCATCTGCTACTGCGGCAAGCACCTCTACTGGTATGTGCGATTTCTGCGAGGACGATGATGGTATCTCGAAGTTTGATGACGTCTGTCGTTGCTAAGAGAAGAGAGTGAAAAAACGATCGAGATTGTTCTATAGATTCCTACATCAGATATAGATAGGATTTCAGTCTACGAATCGTTGATATGAGTATGAATGAAATATGAAAAATTAGAAATGAAAATTTTCTATGTTTTTTACCACTTTTATTCTCAACTGAAGTTATTGAGTTTAATGTAAAAGTTTGAAAATGTCCTTATAGAACAAAACTGCAGTAACTTTAGTTACGAATGAAAGTGATAAAAACATAGAAAAATTTCATTTATCATTTTTCATGATGATCTCTTACCACGTAGTAACGGCTACATCCATCCATTTATATTATTGAAATATTCAACTGATTTTAGGTTGGCGGAACATGACGAGTTTGAAGATAGATTTCTTTGAGAAAAATCATTATAAGTAACTTGAGTACTGGAGGTTTTTGCATTCCATACGTATTTTTTGTTACTTGTATCTGTGAGAGCTGAACTCAAGACCAGAAAAGAGAGCCTGGAACCCCTCAAACTTCGAGGTGAAGAGATACATCTGTCAAGAAAGGACAAATATTTGAGGGTGATACTGGATTTTAGGCTGACTCAAACCCAACATCGTAAAAGAGTTGAAAGAAAGGCAGAGATAGCACATAAGCTGTCCAGATGCTACAATATGGTGTTTGAACCCATGTTAACATATGGATCTATATGTTCTGGTGGATGAAGATGAAACAGACGACCTCTATTAATAAAATAAGAAGGATGCAAAGACTATGGAAACACTTTTGGATCTTCCTTCTTCACATTTTGCAATAATAGGGAAAGCAAAGATGAACTCACCGGGAGAACGTCATATCAAATCCAAATATATGTTACACACGAACGCCGCGGTTGAAGAATTTGATCCAGGATATCCGAGGATATAAGCAGAAACATCTGATACACAGATGAGTTGAAAATGGAACATGGATTTGGAATTCACTGTGCAAGGAAAAACTTCAGTTTCCCACTCGCTCAGTAGTCCACATCGATCTTCCAGTCATGAATTAATATGATCTTGCAATGCGCAAATGAAATCATTTCGAGGCCTCAATAAAAAAACCGATTGATATTTTCACATAGTGACAGGCTGCACTTGGGACCATGATGAATCAAATAGTTACATCGAGACTGATCTGAGAATTCCAGAAAGAACTGTGAAAACTGGCGAACAAGAGTAAATTGATTATATACTGGGTACCAGTATTACATACAACAAAAATATAGTGAGTGTGCCAGACACGAATCATCAACTCTATATATAGACCCTCAACCAGCTGTGGGATACCAAAAATAATTTTGTTTTCTACTTTTTCATTATTATATCAAAAGTGGAAAACTCACAAATGAAGAAAAAAAATGAATGTATCTATGAGAACTCTATATTGCAGAGACTTTCACAAATATTTCGAAAAGATACAAACTGTATCTGAAAAAAATATTTGTGAACTATCTACATATTTTTGTGGAGAGATTTCTTTGATGAAGTCGATTTTTTCTACATTTCTTTGAAAGTTTCTCATTGTTTATGTAATGATGGAGAAGTGGAAAGCTGGGAATTTTATTGTGATGCCAATTGAATGGATTCATTGAATTACTAGTAGAGCAACTCTACTTCACACGTGGGGACAAACATTATATGCCTAGGTATTGTTTTTTTATTCTCACCTGAAGGGCGTATTTTTGAATTATAGGGTCTGGAAGTTTCGCGCTCTGAAAAGTCTGAATGAGTCCAAGGGTTTTCGAGAGCATTTCACAGCATTCCAGAATATCCTGTAACATCGAGAAATGTGTATGAGGGCTGGAATTGTCTTCTAGAAATTTCTAGAGCAGTCCAGAATATTCGAGAGTACATTGTGGAATATTCATGAATAGTTTGGAACGTTCACGAACTTTCTGGAAAATTCCAGATCATTATGTACTAATCACGGGAGGTTTATAGTGTGGTTGTATTTTATACTTCATCAAAAAATAGTTCATATGAACCTGAAGAACGTGCATGCTTCAGGAAATTTGGGAGCCAGATGTTTCGTGATTTCCAGAACAGAAAATTTGAACGTATTCAGGAATATTCCGAAACTTTCTACGTCATTGTTGAATATTCTACAACAATTTTGAATGCTATGGAAAATTCTGGAATATTGTTAACTATTCTGAGTAGTTTTTATTTGTGGGAGTAAATGGAGCGAGATCCACCGATTTCTTATAATTTCAAATTTATCCATTCATTTCAACTAGCACATAATTTCATATCAACGTCATGAATGAATCCGGATTCTCTAGTTAGTGACTAGTAGTGACTCAAACAAGAGTACTGAAGAAAATGAAATCCGGGCTTGTAGGCAGACTTCGAGATATAACATTTATCATCAATGCACTCAGTACTAATGACGTTCTGTCTGCTATTGTGTCGAAATCATCGCACATACCACTGATGATGTCTATCGCAGTAGCAGACGAAACGTTTGGTACTACAAGTTTCAATAGACCTCGGACTACCAACCAGGATTTTCTTCTCTTCTACTTTCTCATAAGCAAAATTATGTACAAAAATATCAATTTGAATTTTGTGGTGAGTAAATACCTATCTACCTGTAGGCAATACAGAACAAAAATGTGACTTCAAAAATGATTCACTACGGTGAAACGCAATTTCAACTTTTTTTCATCAATTTTCTTACGCGATGGTGTGAATTTTTCGATAACTTTCCAGATATTCAGTTACTCAAATCCTCTGGCATGAAGAACAGTTAGAATATACATGAAATATTCAAGGCAACTTGAGTATATATCTGATAAAAAATAATATTGTATTCATCTGAATAGCTTTCCAATCACCGCATCAAATGTGACTATTGTCACTATGGTGAAAAGATAGACATTTAGCATCTATTATTTTTCTCATAAAAGTGAGTATCTTGAAAATTTTATGCGAGAAAATATTCGAAATGTGACGTTATCTACACGATATCTCTACAAGTTTCATGTCCATAACAATTTGTAATCAATAAAAATAAATAATATGCAATTCTTATCATCAAGCTCCATTGAATGTTTGCGAATATCACTCTTATATTCTCAATAAATATACTATTATCTCGTAGTGAAAACTACTTTAAAAACCGTAACAGTAATTTATTTGAATATCATGACACGTGGTGAGTTGATAGCGAAAGTAATCAAATAATATTTCAAAGATATATGAACAGCAAGTTCAATTTTATAAATAACGACAGATGTGTCGAAAACATGTATTCAAGATATTTTAGAAAAATCGAAATACCATTCTTGTATACTCAGATTTTATCACCAATTTAAAGCTACATCGTCAAAGAGAAACACGATTTATTTTCGTTTTTTCAAATGGTTTGCCCTGTTTGTTCGTTTGGGTCAAATTTAGTAATTGAAGTTTGACCCCCTTACTGTTGACAAATTGATCTGATATTCGGTTTCTGCTTCAAATATTTGTAAAGTCATTTCAATTGAATGGGTAGGGCGAAAATAATACTTCACAATTTACACAATACTAACATCTGTTTCGACACACTGTGTCATCTTCTGGGCGAGTTATAAATTAATCTAGGTATATGATGTCATCTCCTTAAATACTAACAGTTTCATTGTCAGGTAGAGAGAGATATCAAGGGGCATTTGGGAAATAACTAATAACATTATTGAAAACTGGAGAATTGAAATATCTATCTGATCATTCAGAACAATGTTGTTTTATTAGCGATATTTTTTCCGTTTCTATAGATTCCAATATATTCAATTTCAGAATTTTTGGTTGAATGTGTAGAATTTTCGGATTTTGTGTGAAATTGCGAGTGTTTTCTATTGAACGAATGGCATAGTTGGAATCTTGTTTACTCTATCTGTAACTTCTCAAATTCTTCTCAAATCTCTGGTTGAAACTGCGGCCCGTCTGTCCTAAATATAAAGCATTGCTGTTGTCTCAGTTGAGCTTATAGACCCCAGATTTTTTGCTTCTGTCCCGTGTTGACTTGAAATAATTTATAAAAATAATGCAAATTGTTATTTGTTTTGAATGCTACATTTATGCCTTGTTTCTGGAGAAAACTAGATATTTTGTTTGTAGAATAACTGAGATATGTCAGACACACGAAACGATGGTCATAATTTTCTTTAACTCGAGGGTAAATTAAAGTTTTGCGGTTTTGTTTTGATATCTTGTCATCGATGGAGGTTTTATATCCATTATTGATGGCAATCTGTATGATTCTATTTAATTCTTCATGAGAGTTTGACTGGTTTTGCGGGCTAATTATAAGTCTATCAGATAACAATTCACAATCAATCTATGCAGTAATTCTCTCATGAACTTGCAGCATACCACTCCATGATTCAATACTGTGAAGCTACATTGTTCAGAAGTAATAGAGGCTTCATTTTATCTGGATATCCCAACGAGATCGATCTCTATGCGTATGAATACCTGCAGTATTGATGAATCTTCTTCATTGACAAATAGAAATATTACTATGGGTTGTCGGATCATTTTTGGGTATGGCTCTCCATCAACTCCTCTCCAATCCTATTTTAATTGTATATTAACTACTTGATGGAAAAAACAAGAATCCAATATATTGCTTTGCTGACGACATCACACTGGTTCCGTCATTCCATTTGAATTCTAAGACATCGGCTGCGTAAGGTTGCATTGGGGTTGAATTGGGGTTGAATTGGGGTTGAATTGGGGTTGAATTGGGGTTGAATTGGGGTTGAAGGGGGGTTGAAGTAACAGGTTCAATTCAATGTCACGAAAATCCATGCATCGATTTTCTTCAAAAAGATAAATGTCTCCGAGGCGGATATGATAATGTCAGTAGAGAAAATTCCGCTTTCTGCTTCGATAAGTTTGTTGAAGGTTGAAATGAATATGTCTTGGCATGATCATGTCGCTGGATTTGAAAAGCTGTTTCTCAAAAGCTTGGAACATTGTTCCGATCCAGAAAACTGTACACACCTCAGCAATTTGATGCTGTATAAAGCTCAGATTAGACCTTCTTTGGAATATTGTTATTATGTATGCAGCTCCGCCCCCAAGCATACACTGAAGCTATATTCCATCCAGAAGAGTCATCCGCCTAAGTGAAAAACGAACATCACTTGCATAGTCTGGAACATCGAAAAAGGTTGGATATTTATCTCTCTTCTATAGATACTTTAACGGAAGGTGTTCAAGTAACTTGGCACATTTGATTCTACCAAGAGCGGTACATATCAGAAATATGGGATGGACTGCAGCTGCTCATCGTCCTGAGAATGTTTTTCCAAATGAATTCAATCTCCAGCGATTGAAATCTATCGTGAATGGCAACTCTGGCATAGGCACCGCTCTTGAAGCGCCTTACGGATTTTCCAGTAGTGCTTCGTTTTGTCCCTGAAAAAAACTGAAATTTGTCGAAACTGTGAACCGTGGACTTGAACAATGTTCAAAACTTGAATTACAACTCTAAATTGCACTCGTGCGAAGATGGTGCAAGTTGTTGGTTCTGATTTGTGATAGTGAAATGTTTTCATTTTCCATATGAGTTGGAGATTAATTCGCGGAAAATAACATCTGTTCAAAATCTGTTTTTCCGTTAACAAGTTGGCTGTCGCACCCTTACGAACAACAACTCTCAATAGGCGAGCTAAGGACTAACGAAGTCTAACCTTTCAACGTGTGATTCCTAGCACTGGTTCATTTCATTGAATACTAGTGACCTATCCTGATTTTGCAAGGGTAGTACCTCCACGGGTAACATGGTCATATTCCAACAATCTACACGAAACTTCAAGGAATTATGCATATAAACCTTTTTCTTCGATTACTGCTTTCATTGATGAAAATTGTATGAGTCCTGTACCGCATTAGGAAGTGAAGTAGTCTGTTATGTTTTCCAAAACATATCGAAGATTCACATCACAAATTATACTACTCAGATTTGGGAAGGCAAATTTTCTGGACTTGCCGTGGATTCGATAATCCAATTCACGTTGTGGTGTGAGCCATGAAAATGGTTGTTTTCGAGTAGGCATTTGCCAATTCTTACTATGTAGGGACTTTGTCATGAAAGAATGTTTTGAATTCCCGAACCTCATTACTTTGTTTTTGATACGAAACCATAACTTTCAACTAACCATAATCATTGACTAATTGATCATTCATTACCAAGTTCATATAGACACAACAATCAGGTATGGTGAATGCCTACTGGATTATTTCTGCACTAGTATGAAATATATTTATAGCTCAAAAAATTATTATGTGAATTATGTGACGAACATCCTACTGGTGATTTAATTCCTATGAAATTCCGAGTCTTCCACGTTTTTTCATCCTCGAAATGTGTATACACAATGGTAATAATTGAAATTGTGATTACATTAATAATGATAATAATAATATTTATTTAACAGGAAAAAAGTACAGAAATATATTGTTGAAATACACAGTAGTATTCACGTACAATATAGAGTGATATATAATTGATTATAGTTCAATCTTGATAACCAGTGTAGTAAATAAATAAATAAAAGCCATAAAGGCAAAGCCTGTAGGTGGGTATTGGATATTGATTTGGAAATAGACAAAACAAGGATCCAAATCACAATTAACAAAAAAAGATTATACCAAATAGATTGAAAGTAAAACAAAGATATTACACATATAAACGATCACAGTTGAGCAATAATCATATATGGGTACAATGAAATTAAACTTTTGAAATTAATAATTCAACTATATCATTTCATATTAAGAATCAAAGTCCCCCGCTGTGTCTGTCAACTTGAATGCGAACCGAACAGATTTTTCAAACGACCTCCAGCAATGCATGGAGCAATCCGAAAAAAAGATTTATTTATATAAAGAGATGTTCCTGGAACATCCAAAATTGTTGCAGAAGTTCCTAGAGGGTAAAACTTCTAACCTCTTATATCTTCGAAAGCACGCTCTTCGGGTATAAATGAAAATCTTTCAGGCCATATATCTTCCAAAGCATGTTTCAGGTGAAACGGGAACTTCATGCATGAACAAAATGATGTGTCACTGTGACAGAAAAAATGTAGGCATATATGTTCTGCTACCCTTGCAAAGCCGAGTCGTGTCGCTAGTACTCGATGAAAATGTATGACAAAGCAAACGAAATAAATTTATTTCCGCGAGCTCTGACCAAATATAGGCCAACGTACAGTTGAGCATGGGTAAAACATTCTCTTCGTAGGTCAATTCCAACTGAATTAAAGTTTTGACCATGGGACGTGTCTGTAATAACTGCAGTAATGATAAAAACTTTCATACTGATAATCTGAATGTGTTAGATACGGAAGACTCTAGATTACACTTGTGCGAAGCCGAGATTATTCGCTAGTGAAAAATAAAAAATCAAATGCATATGAAAAATCTGTCGTTGGTCCCAAACAGTCAACCTGCCTATTCAGAACAAATCATGTGAACCAAGTTTGATATATCTTATCTCGTGTCGTAAAACTGATTATGAAATGATCGAAATAACGAGTTTCTGCTAAACGGATCTCTGAAGAGGATAATCATCTTTTCAGTTCAGTCCCTAATTTGATTAAAACATCGTCTCGAACATTTAATGAAAGTAAATGTTGAAAACGGGCAAGAAGTAAATTTGATTAAACTTATATTCGGATGGTTTTGTCTGATTTGCATGTTTTAGTGGTGAACGGTTGTTGGATCCGAACTGGATTATAAAAAAACTGTAGCTCATACGTTTCCACCCAGACAAATTATATTTTGTGAGGGCGCTCTCATTGTTGTGGTATTATGCATCAGAATTTCAATCATCCTCAACCCACCGTTTCAGTAGAACTCACAGGATATATACATGACGCAATGATAATTCTAGTATATTGGGCCTTTCGACAAAGTGTTCGTATCTGCAATATTAATTTTTTTGACTGAGCATTCAACCATTCAAGGAAACCATTGGAATCTTGACAACGTTCAAATTTTTATTGTTATTGAATTTATCAGTAGAGAATATCTTCTGTTTTTTGCTTAATATATTTGCCATTTTCAGCTATTCTTCTAATTTTCAATTGTATTGTTCATTTCAGAGATTTCAAATCATTTTATATAATATTAGACAATGGAAGTCCGAACTGATGAAATTCAGACACTATCTTACTAGGTCACTCAAAATTACCCTTTCAGACGGAAGAAAGGATTTGGCTTTCTACGGTGATGATTCTTATCAAATTGAATACATTACTTGACTCAAATCTTTCATACACATCACAATCATCCTCTCTACATAACTATTTGAATCAATACCTTAGGAAATTTCCCAAAATCTGAACTATCCCGCGACGAAATGAAGTCAAGTTATCCCATAAACTAATATGACACCTGTGACGAATGTGTTCATTTCACATATGATTTGTATCTTGTTGAATGTATCTTCCTGAATGAACATGAATACATTCTGAATAATCCTTCAACTGTTTGTCGTTAACTTTTTTCCTTTTATTGCAGGCACATATACCTCAGACATAATCAACATGAAGGAAAGCTCTCTGTTAATGAGCTTAGCTCTAATTCTATACTCAGCGGTTCACATGACCCATGCAGCTTATAAAATTGGAGTAGGTCGAGCGGATTGTACGGGACCATCAGCAGAAATTACTTTCGTGAGTGGATGTAAATTTATACCTCAGCTTGTATTATGCATTTCTTTAAGCCCTGGAATTGATTATTTTCATTGTTTACTACTGGAAAAACGCTTTTGCTCCCCAACAGTAATTTTATTCAATTTAATTAACAGTAATTTGTGTAATCAATCAATGCA
>WOGR01003882.1:0-15338 GCA_015342045.1 Leptinotarsa lineolata | reverse complement strand
ATAATAACTATTACTGAAATACAGAGGCTTTACGGATTTCTACTTATTCGCGACAGAAAGCACATTAGGTAACCATCTTAACTAGAAATACACTAAACAATGAAGACATGGTCTTCAAGTCTAAATAATGATCACTATATAAAAAAAACTATGATTAAAATAAAATCTGACACCGCTTTTATTTATTCACTCCGCAATCACCAAACTTTGAGTCTGTGTCTGTTGAAAAATTAATTTTTCCATCTCGAAAGAATTTGCTTCAGCTGATTGATCTTCATATTATGGTTGATTAACTTTTGAAAATGAAGGCATAGAAGTTTGATTAACTTTATATTTCATTTTACTGATACTACAGATTAGTTAGACGGTAATTTTTATGGATATGTTAACTCCCAATTATGAACCAATACTTTGTTTTTCAAGCAAGAAAAAAATCACGAAGGCAGTCGATTACATTTTCATTTCTATATGAATAGTTCGTTTCAAATTTGGCTCTCCAGTAAATATCTCACTTTTTATTTTTCAAAGAACAAATAAGAGGTTCTACAAACGTTCTCATCACTGGGATCACAATACATGTTGGATTTTTGACCCGTCGATATACTAAGTGTTTCTGCCAATCATGTTCTCGAAATGACTGTCCATCATTCACTTTTCATTTGGGTTTGTGGTTTATGAAGTTAACTTTACACTAAAAAAGTATATCTTATTCGTAGGAAATTATTTCAAAAATATTGGATTTTATAGCAAATAAAATAGAATCAAGACCAATCAATATTATTGACGTGGAATATGTGAAAAAATATATCTGTTAAATTGTCTTAGGAAATACTATATAGAACTAGATAAATAGAAAACAAGCGTTCAAAATGAGTTTTTTTCTCAACCAGTAATTGTCTTCCTGCGCACACCAACTCAGAAATTCGAAACTTGTCCAAGCTGATATTCACTAGGTCTTATCTTGCAACGTAAGATTCCGAGCATATATTCTCACGTTAATACAATGTAATTCGCAACGAATATTAAAAATATGTCAATTCGTATTTTTTTTTCAGTTTGATGCACCGGCTTTAGTGAAGAAATTCGTGAATTTACACAAGCATTATTCCGGTGTTATAATAGAAGCTATGAAAGAATGTATTCGTAGTGGGGTACCGGTAAACCCGCCTATATGGTGGATTGATCCTACTGATCCAGAAGCATTAGCTTGTAACGATGGTAAGCTCAACTTCAGTAGAAAAATTTCAGCATATGAATAATGAAAAAACAACGAATAATTATGAAAATTCTTTCGAAGACATGTAAACAAAAAGTTTTCCATACACAAACAACAAGAAAAAATAATTACTCTGCGTATATTAAATTACACAAAATTCAGTTTTTCTTTCTCGATTTTTACAAATAACATTCACATTGACGAATGAAACAGACATCATTTGAGGAAAAAAAACTCAGTAAATAAATAAAAAACATAATTATCAAATTTCACTTCGAAAAATCAGTTTTAATGTGAAAGGCACAAGGAGAAAAAATCTCGTTGCTGATAAATATCTATTTAGGTTTCTCAAATAAAAAAAATATTGAAATGAAGCACAGATTGCACATTTATTGCAAATGAATCTGGTTTCTTGACATATATTCACAGCAAATAAACACAATCCAGTTGAAGATAAATATCGTATTCATTTGTGGTAGGCAAATAATTACGGCATTATACAGGGTGACAATTTGAAAACTTACAGTGGATATATCTGAGCAACCAATTGAAATATAATAAATCGCCGAAAACAACTTCCATAATAATAATAACACTTTACTCATCACCAGGTTCAATTCAATGCCACGAAAACCCAGGTATCTGTTTTCTTCAAAAAGATGAATGTTAGGACATATTATTCTGCTTTCACCAATATGTCTTTCCAAATAGATTCAATCTCCAGCGATTAAATTCCAATATGAATCGCTTCTTTTGCACAGGCACCACTCTTAGAGCGCCTTAAGGATTTTCCTGCAATGCTTGCGTTTTGTCCTTTAAAAAAACCTACCTACATCTAAGAGCTCCTAGGAAATGCTCTGTAAGTACCCTACAAAGCTACATTCGATGTAGTAGTTTTTTGTTTATTAAATTAAACACTATTTATCTAAATTAATTTTTTTTTTCATTAATTTAGGAACTAAATACAATAATAGAGTCTATTCTCAAACTTTTCACGTACATTGGCAAATGATTATCTGGAAATAGCTCGCCATTCTTGGATTATTCTTTCTTTCAGTTGCTCTATTGAGTCAGGTTGCGTCTTAAAAACAACAGATTTCAGGTGGCCACGGAGGAAGAAATCGAGAGGAAATAGGTCCGGGGATCTAGGATGCCATTCAATAGGATCTCTTCTTCAAATCCATTGATTAGCATAATTATTATCTAACCATTGTCTAACCGGAACTACCTAATGAGGAGGTGCCCCATTCTGATGAAAATGTAATAAATTTTCTTCTAAAGGTGAACTGCCGTGTATGTCTCTCTGATTCTCTAATTCATAAACTATCCAAGGTTCGATAGATCTTTCTAGCATGAACATTTTACCATTTAAATGTCCTTCTATAAATAATGGACCAATAATCGCATCTCCCAATATACCAGCCCCAAACATTAACTTTTTCGGGGTATTACGTATGCCCTTCTCTAAATAGTCGAGGGTTCTCGTCTCTCTAGTAACGACAGTTTTGCTTATTTTGCGTGACAATTTGAATAAAAAGTGCACTCGTCACTAAAGCAAATATTTTTAATCAGCCGAGGTTCTGCTATAATTCTAGCTGTCATAATTTCACAAAATTCAATTCTTCCGTCGGGGTTATTGTCACCAAGTTCTTGAAAGATTCTCATTTGATATGGATTCAATATGTAATTAAAATAATTTCCTTACATATTCACGGGATAATACGGTTGCTGTAGCTGCCTGACGAGTCGATTGCAAACTGTTCGAGTACTTCAATTTGCGTTGCTTCGTCCATTAATCTTGGTTGATACCTTTTTTATTTGTGACAGTATCAGTTTCTTGAAATTTGGCTACACGTTGGCGAATGTACACGTGACTTACATTTCTCTCCGGTTGCCTCTGGTTATATTCTTCAGTTCCTCTTAACAAACACTGATCTCTGCCATAAATAAAAATTATTTTCACACGTTCAGCTGTATCGTACACCATTGTTGCAGATAAAATTTCGGTTTCTTGTGTACAACGTATCGATATAAAAATCAAATGTATTAATAATAAGAGTATCGTTTCCCGTCTCAAAGTAAAAAATGCAAAATATTGATACCATTGAAAACCGAATATGACAAAAACCCCTGATTTGTTATCAAGTCAATTTTTTTCAGGTATAAATAAACAAAAATAGTACAGGCGTAGAATGTTTAAGGGTTTCAATATTAATGCTACGATGGTAATAAGAATGTTTTTGAACATTTCTGAATTCAATGATAGAAAATAAAATTTTAATTAATGATAGATAAGGTATCACAAGTAGGGGCTTGCAATTCAAGAATATAGCCATTGTAAGTATTCAAATTGTCACCCTGTATATTTATAGGAAACGAATTTTCTTCAGTGACTAATAAATATTCGATTTTCCATCAATTTCCTTTCTATCTGAGATAGAATTTGGTTTGCTGGTATCTGTAACTGTTTTTAATGACCAATTTTTGGAAATATTTACCATACCTGTTTGCCGTACCATAGAGTTGATAATTATTTTTAACTCTAGTGTGAATGATGATGATAGCGATTCGTTTATTCACAGAAGCATTCATCATTGAATAAATATGTCAGATTGATTGATATCGTTATGAATGTGATTGAAAAACATGTATATATATATATATATGTTCATCTCTCTCTAACAAAAATATTATGAAAAAACTATGCACAGAGAGGACTATTCCAAAAAAACTCAAATGTTCTAGGAGGAGTCTTTTTCATAACCGCTACCTGTATTATTAAGACAAAATAAATGTCACTGTCGGTTATTATAGGTCCAGTTATTTGGAAAAAAGTTAACTTTCATATAATAATTTATTTGCCGCTATTATCTCAATTTTTATCAACGATATTTGATTTTATCACTAATGAGCTAGTTTACTGAAGACGAATATAATTTTTTTATAAATTTTCATTACACATACGGAACGAACTCCGACCACCATTTCCTTGTGGTTTCTTTCTCTTCTTCATCTTCTTTCTCGTTTGATCAATGTTGTTGCTGGTATTCATACTTCACAAAGGCATCATAAACTAATCTGTTGTGCATAATTATAGAATCAGTGAAGATTTATGAAAGTTCATTTTTTTGTATCACAGTGTTAGACTTTGAAATGTTATTAACCGAGGGAAAAAAGATAAAAGGTCTAATGCTTTTTTCAATTTCTAAACAGTATTATTGTATATTGACATACATTTTAATTGACAGAAAATGCTTTGGAATTTTTTTATATTTTCGTATTCTAGAGACCTCCTCCAAAGTATTTTTCTACTTTTCATTGTTGAAAATATGAAATGCCTTTTTTTCGTTTATATACATGTTTTTCAAACTTATCCATGAAAAATATACTGATCTGACAGCAAACGCTTCTCCGAATGAACGTTTGTAACGCCCATTCGCTATTATCAATAATCACTAGAAAAAAAAACACACCTACTTATCTAGTCCTAAAACAAATACTCCTAACAAATATACCCAGCAAACTTTATATTTGCTCAAATGAAAAGGTATTGATGGGAAATAAAATGTTCATTTACCATTGAAGACAATAAAAATAGAACTGGAACCTTTGGCGTAGAATAAACCCAAAACAGGCACTTTTTCCAATAACGAAAAATGCAATACTTTTCTCGACGTGCGTTTCACCAACCAAATTGACGTCTTCAGGAGACGAAGAAAACTAATTCTTAACTATAAATTTCTTAATTTATATCTAACAGCACACACTTTCACTTTTCGATACGCATCAAGGATTTCAGACATTGGCGGGTAGGAATTTGTGGAAAATTTTCTTGAGAAAGTTCCTGCAAATTCCAAAAGAGTGATTCATCAAAAGGAATGCAATATGCTGTTTGGAATAGGACCTTTGTCACTGTTCATAGTTCTCATGCCACACTTGGCTTTCTCCAGACAGCTTTCTACTCTTCGAAATCGGATATGTGCTGCGTGTTCTTGGAAACGAGTTTCAATGTCTCGCTTAGTCTGACCAATATATTTTTTGTCACAGTGTTTACATCCCGATTATTCATTTCACAATACTTTTTGTCTTCGGGGTTACCTGACATCAATTGAAGTGTGCAAGAAGTTTTAAAGGCTACTTTCATGTTCAACTTTAGGAAAATTTTATCTAATTCGTTAGTGCTTCTCGGTTCATTCGGAAGGACAATAAACTTTGGAACCATGTTTTTCGAAAAGTCGAAGATTTACGAAGATCCCCCCTAAATTTACGTTTCCTGATTGATTCCTCAATGATATTTGAAAAAACACTCATTGATTTCATCTACGAGTATTTCCCTCATAATATTTTTCTCAATATCATACCGTAGCAGGCCTATGAACAGGAAAGTTCAGACCTGCCATTCTGTGTTGTAGACAATGGTGTGAGCTATCAGGAATATATCTAAACAAAGTGGTATTCTCCCTATAAACACCAAATTCTAGACACTGCTTACTTCTAATCACTATAACATCCAAAAATGGCAACTATTCGTTGTTTTCAGTCTCATGTGTGAAATTAATATTCAGGGTTCTGTTGTTAAGAGTTGAAGCAAAGTCCTCTACCTTTGATTTCTTCGTATCAAAAATCTTTTGCTTCTAATTCATATCTTCTCCTAAACAAATTATCTATGAAGGGGGAGAGTGGGTTTCCCATTGTCGTGCCTTCATATTTGAAGAAACAGTTGTTGAACTGAAAGAGCTTCTGTTCCATGCAGATTTTTGTTAATTGTATATAGTCTTCGAATACTTCTCCATTGACACCGTTGACGTTCAGAAGATCCCTTGAATATAGGGACACTTAGGAACAACGAGGGTACATTAAATGATACTAAAATCTCTCCATATCGCAACTTTACATCCTCAGTCTTCTCTATAGAATCATGTGAATCAACAACACTCAAACTCAGTTGTGTAATTTAGAGAGTTTCAAACTGTTTGTTTAGCCATTTGGCAAGTTCATAAGTCAGGGAATTTATGGCAGAGACAATTGGCCGCACTGACTTATCAGGCATGGGAATTTTTGATAGACCGTATATTTTAGGAACTGTAGGATAACAAACCGATGTGATCAAATTTTGAAACTTTTCGAGTGTGTTTTTTACGTCTGAAACTATTATAGACAATGATTTCCTTGATAAGTTCTCGATTAAATTATCAATTTTCTCAAAGGATTCTGACTTGTCCAATATAGGTAAAAACCTTATTGCCTTTGTCTGCTTTCAGATAGAAAACATGTTCCGCCTTCAATGTTTTGATAATAGGTTCTCGATTAAATATCAATTCTCTCAAACAAATCTGACTTGTCCAATATAAATAAAAACGTTATTGCCTTTGTCTGATATCAGATAGAAAACATCTTCCACCTTCAATCTTTTGATAATCTTTCTTTCTCTCTTTTGTATATTATCGTCAGTCTTCCTTGATAAGTTATAAGAAATATGTTTTTTGCAAGCCTTCCGAACATAACCTTTCGATGTCTCAGGTAAGTGCAGAATTGTACTTTAAACACTGACCACAACATCTTCAAAGACTCCGCTCGAAGGATCAATTACTTATTCAATAGGTCAAGTTTTTCCTTATCAAAAGACTGAATCTAAAGCGTCTCAACAATGTTGATAACTTTCTTCGACTTTTTGCTCATTGCTTCAAGTTTTTTGTTCAAACAAGCCATTTTATCAATGAATTTCTATTCAATTTATTCATCGAACACTTGTCTTTGAAAATTATCCCACTGTTCTGTCTTCTCAAGGTCATATGTTTATTTTTTGTGAATTCTATACCTATGTCTCCAATTCGAGTATACTCCGTTTACTATCCAGATATTTGATTTGTAAATCCATGTATTTCCGTTTGGAAAAGAGCAATACTTCTTTCGCAACGGGGTAGTTTTCTGGAATATTAACCTGAACAAAATTTGTAAAAACAGATTTACGAAGACATTTTTTCGAAAACCAAATATCTGCTCCGATTAACCTAGTCTAAGTGGTAAATTCACGATACAAATTTAGTTGCCACCTGGTAGCCACCTCTAATAGAAAGGTAAAACTGTAACCTCTGACGTAGAATATACCCAAAACGCCAGAGGTTCCAGTTTAACCTTTTATTATAGATGGCTACCATATGTCTTGTTCACAGGCTTGTTAAGTTTTCCTTACTCCTACCCAGTCAACATCGAACTGCACTCTACCAAAAAAGTTTTGAATATCAGAGATGCAAACTGTACAACAAAGTTCCCGATGACATTAAAGTTTTAGCAAATGTATATAATTTCTAGACGAAAGTTAAGCAAATGTTATTTATCAAAAACTGCTACACTGTTGAGGAGTTTCAGCCGTAACTTTATTTTCCATTTGACGTGTACGTTTTATTTTATATACACCTTTTTTATTTATACACATCTAGAATTAGTTACTTTCAATATATTTTATATTATTTGTGATAATTGTTTGTGACGTGGATGTGCTGGTCCTAAACAAATTCAGAGATATATTTACTCATTCGTGTAATTTAATATTTATACACATTTTTTCATTTTGTTTCTCGTTTATACGTTTCTCTCTTTTAATTTGCATTATAACACTGTTGATGTGCAAACTAATTTGTGTAAATAAAGAAATTATTATCATTATTTAGAAAAATGCTATAAGGAACATCAACGGCTTTTCCTCAAATATTGTTCATGAATTGATTAGGAAACGTAAATTTCGGGAGAATCTCCGTAAATCTCCGACTATTCAAAAAGACGTGGATACAAAGTTCATCACCCTTCCGAATGAACCGAGATACACTATCGAAATAAAATCGAATTTTCAAAAAGTTGAACGTGAAAGTAGCCTTTAAAACTTCTTGCTCACTTCAACAAATGTTAGGTAAAATCATATAAATGACGATTTGTTCAGGCCAGTCTCAACCCACTGACACCTATCAGAAAACAACAACTCCCCTGGCTAATACCACGAAGGGCGTTGGATTATATCCGACAGGTGTCAGTGCACGATTCTTCACAGAAGTAATTCCTGTTGGCGATACAACTTCCGGAATCGTTTTTTAATTATTGGAACACGCAGACCGATTTTGGGCTGTTAATTTAAAGCCAGTCTTCAAGTATGCCCACGTACTATAAGAGTGAAAATTTTTTGTCCTTATACGAGGTCTTGGGCCATGTGGATATGCAGTTGGTTAGTACATCGACTGGCAGATGGGGCGATGAGAAACATATTGTTGGACGTTCGCTTCTGCCTAGTTCGAGAAATGATACTCTGAAAGGAATTCAATTTTCAGTTATCGGAAATCATCGACTTTAGGTTGATGATAGAAACTACCTTGCACTGACGAATGGCCAAACAGCCCAGAACCGGTCTGCAAGTGTGCTCCAATAATTAAAAGTCGATTCTGGTAGTTGTATTGCCAACAGCATATGCAAGAATTACTTCTGTGCAGAATCCTGCACTTACACCTGTCGGATATAATCCAACGCCCTTCGTGGTATTAGCCAAGGGATTAGTTGTTTTCTGATAGGTATCTGTCCACAAAGCTACTGTGTAGGTGAGTTGAGACTGACCTGAACGAATTGTTCATTCAGATAATTTAATTTAAAGCCAGTCTTCAAGTATGCCTACGCAGGTGAATTCCCAAACCAAAGGCGTCCCAAATTGCCAAGGAATCAGACTCATCGCGCCTGGACGCTTTCCGTCATCTCGATAAACACCAAGGGGTTCAAAAACGGAAGGAACCTCTGCAGTGGCTGAAGGTCTATTTATAAGATCATTAATGAAATGAGATCTTGGAAATTTGTCAATTTACAATTTAGGCCATGGTAACCATTTTCTTCTACAGTGGATGCACATCTGCACTTATGATTAACACTAATTTGAAGAACCTAACCGAAGACCTATCTAAATTCTAAACGAAGCATCATCTAAGAGGGTACCAAAGAAGCCATAGGAAGAGCATTTAGCCAGGCACCAGATTCTTTGGACACAACAGCTTTGAGTCTATAGCCAGTTGAATATCGGAACGTTCAGCTGACTCAATAAGTTGACTATGAACCAAATTAATCATAGGATAATCCCAGGATTTCTGACACTTTTTATTTTGGGGAAGGGTATTTTCCGTTTGAGATATCCATTTATTTTCACCATGTAAGTAATACGCATCAGATATTTCAGACAAAGATTTGGAAAGAATAGCGTTGTCAAATGACAAGAACTGTTATAAAAGTGGAAAAAAAAGCTGGCAATGAAAGGGACGAGGCTAATCGAATTTATTGAATTTCATTAGTTCGGACTTCCATTGTCTGACGTGGTCTCTCAGAAGAGACTACTTGATCAACTGATATGACGCCTCTAGATGTTTTTGGGGGATACATGACATCTTAGTGTACGATACACTAAACACAATTTATACCCAGAACTCTTGGATAGAAAAAAGTGCTTGCAATGAAATTACCTCAGGAACAATTCGTAATGTAGGAAATTAATTAAACAGACTTCATCATTGTCAAGGAGCGAATGGTAAACATTTTGAATATTTTTTGGAATGAACTAGAGTTTTGAATACATGTTTTTTTAAATTAGGACATTTATCGTTTGTTTGCAGATTCTAAAAACGAATATAAAAGTGTTAATCACACAGGAACGGTTAATCCGGTTTCCAAATATTGAAATGTATTGGATATATAATTTAAACACTTGTCAAATGAGATATCACAAGACTCCCTTTTTGATTTGAAAAAAAGGGACTGAAGATGATATCCTTTCACCTAAATTTTTTTCGACTATTTTTCTCCCGTTTAAAAGTTGAAAGGAGGGGGGCGTATGCGTCAATATTGTATATGTATGTATAATATGACTATTAATCATAATTTCACTATAAAATAACAAATCCATTACTGGCTTCGAAATAAAATATTTGACTCATAATGGTAAGCATGAAGACGAATGCACTATTTACATGAACGACAGAAGAGTCAGGTCACAAATATCATTAATAAATTGGGTTTCCAAAGGCGATCCGTTGCAAAACCAAGTTTCAACATCGATCACCGAACGAAATTCGTTTTCTGTCTGAATAAATATAATTGATGTTAGCCAAAAGGTTATACCAGTCAGGTATACATTTTTAGATAACTGTATGAAAGCTATTTTCCTGGCTTTCTGGCCGTCGTCTGCAGGTTTTTATGCCTGACGTTTCGTCTACTGCTGCGGTAGACATTTTTACAGGCGATGTGGTAACAGTCGCAATACCCGAGCTGGTGCTCGGGTTTTTGCAGTGTTGGTGTGTGTGATGTTGGCGTGTGTGTGTGATGTTGGTGTGAGTGTAAGTGATGTTGGTGTGAGTGTGTGCGTGTGTGCGTGTGTGCGTGTGTGCGTGTGTGTGTGTGTGTGTAGGTGTGATGTTGGTGTGTGTGTGTCGGATATAATTCAATATGCAGCGTGGCATCAGCCGGGGAAGTAGTTGCTTTTCGGCAGGCATTTACCAAAACCCACTGCGTAGGTATTTGGGAGAGATGAATGATTCAACGTTTGTTTGAAGGTAGTTGACAATGTTTCATGATGAATTTCATTAGTTTGGACTTACATTGTTTTATATGATATGAAATGTTTGTTTGAAGGTGATTGACAATGATTTCGTGGTGAATTTCATCAGTTCGGACTTCCATTGTCTAATGCAATTGAAAATTAAAAGAATAGCTGAAATTAAATATATTAAGCAAAAACACCTGAAATGAATTTACAGTGAAATAAAATACAAGTAAAAAATTTAACAACTAGAACAAAAAAAAAAATTTACAAATTAAGCGATTTCAAGCCACGTTACTTCACTTCGTTTCGATTGTTAGTATCCACAATCGTCTTCGGGTGATTACTGGACTAATTCCTCCGAGAGATGACTATTTATGGGCCATGCGAGTACTTTCACTTATCCCTTCTCTCTTTCTCTCTTCAGCGGGAGTTGGCTGAATACGTTGTTGGACAGCATATATGCGGCTTCTTTGAATTTCTTCCTAAACCAGTGTTTCTCCTTGTATATGATCTCAACTTGGGACCACTCGATGTTATGTTGATGAGTCCAAACATGCTCTGCTATTCCTGATCTGCTAGTTTTCCCTGGCTGTGTGTGTTTCTTGTGCTCGGCAATGTGGACTTTCAATGGCCTCTTAGTTTCACCGATACAGGATTTCCCGCACTCACCCCCAATTCTTCTTACCCTTTCCGATAATCCACTAATGTAGGGAAGTGCAAGCACTGGTTGTGACAGCTTCTCTTCCTTTCGAGGTTCTTGCTGTCTTTTAGTCAAAGTCTGTTCCACCATCACTTTAGAGTACCCATTTCGTTGAAGATCAATTTTGATGATGCCTAGTTCTTTTTCCAGGCCTTCCTTCGCATTACAGAGCCCGAAAGCACGGTCTACTAGAGTCTTGATGATTCCTCTTTTAGTCGATCGATGGTGGTTGGATTCGTGGTTCAGATACTGTCCCGTGTGATTGGGTTTTCGATATACAGATGTTTGCCACTTAGTGTCTGTCCTCTTCACCAATACGTCTAAGAAACGCAATTCCTTCCTTCTTCATTGTGAAAGTGATGGAAGATCTTACGGTGTTGATATGCTCCAGGAAGGCGTGTAATTCAGTATTCTCATGGTTCCATATCATGAAGGTGTCGTCAACGTATCTCAATCAGACTCGGGGTTTCTTGTGGGCCTTTTCAATTGCCAGAGTTTGAAACCACTCCGTGTATATGCTGGCTACAACTGGTGAAAGTGGCGATCCCATTGGCAGTCGAAATTGGTTGATCCGGTCTCGTAAAATAGGGCAAAAAGAAAATTATTTATAATAAAAAATAAAATAATAGCTATTGCAATTGAATAAATGTACCTTACTTTATCAGGTGTTCAAAATATTCACCATTGGTAGCTAAGCAAAAGTACAATCTATTCTCGAATTCCTGTCGTACTTTTCTAAATGTTTCGTTATTATTTTGTCTGCATGTGTCAGTAATCCTGTGTCTTAGATCCTGAATGTCCTGCGTGGGAGTTTTGTAAACCATTGTCCTCAAATTACCCCAATCCAATCCAATGGCGTTAAATCCGAAGATCTCGCCAGCTATTCCAGAGCGCCTCTTCTGCCAATCCATTCGTCAGGATACCATTGATCGAGCCACTGTCAGACATGCAATGCGTAGTGTGGCGATGCGCCGTCCTGTTGAAAATGTTAATTTTGTTCATCTAAGGGCGGGTTGTCTTCTTCATCAACTTGGCGTTCTAAGGACTGTGTTATGAGTGTATCGATTACATTTTCCAATAAGTTTAAATACAATTGACAAGTTGAATTTTCTTCTATAAAAATAGGGCCAATTATTTCGTTTCCCAGAATTCCCGCCCAGACGTTTATTTTTTGTGGGTATTGCGTATGATCCTCTCGAAACAAGTGTGGATTTCATTATCCCACTTATGTTTATTTACAAAACCATTAAGAAAAAAAGTTGATTCATCACTGAAGCAAATATTTTTTAATATATTCGGGTCATTTTGAAATTTCGCAGTCAATATTTCACAAAATTCAATTCTCCTATCACAATCTGTGCGGCTTTCGTAAAAACTCTCGGCTGCTTTACTGCTTTTTTGCACACAGAACCGGTCTTTTCAAATTTCTGAACAAGGTCTAGAACATATCGGTGAGTCACATTTTGGCCTGCATGCCTTTCATTAAAAACCCGGTCTGTCCTACGAGCACACCTATCTTCAGCACCATATATCAAAATAATTTCAGTTCTTTCTTGTGGAGTGTACACCATTACGATTTGTATTACTGTCAGTGCAACTGACACAACTTGACAAACTGTTTAAAACCAGGAATAACTAATTCTGATAAATGTTTTCACCATTTAATTGTAACTGACGCCAAGAAGCAACTGTGTGCCCTTAGGTCACTTTCAGCTGAAGCAAAAAACTCTGAGTTATAATTCATTTTCTTTTTGCCCTATTCTACGAGAACGGATCAACCAATTTCAGTTTTTTAAACTGGGTTGAAGGAGGATTTTTGAAATCTTTAAAATGATGTGTTACAAGATAGGGGGTGCCATTTAAAATTATTAAATGGGAGCAGCTAGGGGTAAGGGGGTTAAACCTGAAATACCACCGGCATTGGTTTCAAACTTCCCCCTCGATACCTAAATTGACGTGTTTTTTGCCTAAGGCAAATTCTCCCTGCTAAACGAAGTACTGGGGGTGGGAAGTTTTGAAATGAAGGTACTGTATGGTTTTGGAAAAGAGATAATTTCTTCACAGATCTGAGAGTGAAACCTAACATTTTAGTGCTCTGGAAGTAACATTTGAATGACATTTTTGGGTCAAGAGTGATTCCTAATTTTAGATTGTATTTGTTGTTTCCTGTTCCGATGATATCGTTAGGACCAAACATTTAATAAAATATAGACGTGGTCCACCTACATGCAGCTATGGTGGGAGTGGGGGGACGACATATACGCATAAAAAACTAGCCAAATCAGAAGATTTCTAGGACCCACCGAAAAGGGTTTCTCATACACTGCGAGAATGGTGATACCAAGAACCATCAATATGGAGGACGAGGAATATACAGTGATAGCCTTCTTATACTGTTTTTCAGTCCAACTCCACATTTCAATAATGGAGCACACAGCCTCATCACGAACACGTGACACAAAGTCTGTATGTTTGAAGAAAACAAGCACCAATACTTTCTATTTGGACTCCCATCGGATGTATCGGAGAAACTGACCAAGATAGTGTCTGGATTCAAGTTCAGATCAGAGATCAACATCCAAAACAAAATAGTATCGCTATATTATGTTCATTTGATCATTGTTGGCATTCCGTCTGGATAATTAGTCAGCAGAACCATCTATGAAGTAGTACAAGAATTAGACACGTAATGTGTTACTTTTCTTCCACCGAAATATATTCCTGTGTTTTGTAATTCGCATTCCGCCCAAAGGGCACGCCATCTGTATTTGGCCATCGCATCGTAACGCTTGTCGTCGCTGGTATATAAAGTTAAATTCCCAATACCCGACCTGTGACTTTGGCGCCGACTGAGCGTTTTTATTTCCATCTTTACATCAATAAGGATGGATAAGTGAGTAAAATTTATTTCTGAAACTCTATTTTTATTACTTAAATATGTGTTACGTTAGGTTTATTAAACTCGCACCTAAACCTAACCTCATGAAAACGAGTTATCGACTTCCCGAAAACCAATTTCGGGGTCGGAGAGCAAAAAATAATTTTGTCAGGGTTCGAATTCTGAAACCGAGTCCGTTCAAGATCCAACCAAAAGTGAGAAAAGAAAATATTCAAATATGAGAAAGTGCCGAGATGAATGACTCGTTGGCTCGTTAACAAAAATGACAAGGCATATTGCAAGTTTCGGGAAAAATATTTGAAAGGAGGTCATAAGCACATGAAACGTGACGATTCGTCCAGTTTGCACAACAAGAATGTAAGAAAACTGAAAGGAACTTAGTCCATTGAAAAATGTTTACTTACGAAACAAAAAGAGAGAGAAATGGTGCTCAAGAAAGGTGCTCACTTAGCGGAACACAATTTATCATTTGCATACATGGAACATGCAAATATGTTCTATAGCCATTGTTTACCGAATTTACAAGTAGCGGCAAATTTGAACTGTTCCAGAACTAAAATGAACGAAATAACTGCAACATATCTCTTACTGAATTATATTCACAAAGAAGAAGATTCGAATAATTTTTTAATGTCTTTATTTTTTCATCTCAAAAAAGCGTTTGACACAAAACCAACCAATAATAGGAAAAATAATGTTCCAGATGACCTACAAGTTACTGACAGAATAAACATTAGTAGCGAAGTGAAATGAACAGATACTGTTCGGAAAACCGGCAACATTTCAATTTTCAGTTCGATGTCTTTATCGCGAGACCGAGCATTCAAAGTTTTTTGTTTATGGATTTTTTTATGACTTACCAGAAAGAAGTTTCAATGTTGTTAATGATTTTGACGTTGAATCGCAACCGTTTTGAAAACGATATAATCAGTTCGTTCGATATCTCCTCGATATACCGCTA
>WOGR01003881.1:0-15340 GCA_015342045.1 Leptinotarsa lineolata | reverse complement strand
CTCAAAAACAGCCGTAAGTCACCATGTTCTGTAATCTGCAACCGATTTCTCTTTTTAGTTAGCAACGTTGCCACAGCACTAAATCCACGTTCACACAAATACGATGATGGGAACGCTATAAAAAATCGTTGAACGATGGACCACAATCCAGGGAAAAATTGCGGGATTGACTTTTGTAGCCAAAATTCTTGGTATCCATTTTTGAATTTTATTTTTATTTCCTCGTTTGTTATAAGTTCTATGAGTTGTATTGAACTGACGTTTTCATTATTCATTATCATTTCTTTTTAACATTCACATTTCTTTCAATAATTCTGATTTAGTTATATTTATTTATAATTAATATTGAAAGAGTTCATGTTGAATAATTTGTTCATTTTTTGTTATTATCCCTTTATAAATATTGTATTTTTCTTGTTATTATAAACTTTAATATTCATAACAAATAATATAGTCCGAGTTCTCCTCTGATAATAATGATTATTTTTTTTTGATGTAAAAACAAACACAATATGTATTTTGAGTGCAAAAAGAGCACAGGTGTGTGTGTTCCATAACTGAAGAAAATTGCGAAGATATACTAGAAAATGCCATTGGAAAACTTAAGGAGTGTGCTCATGAACTAGAATTTACGAGAAAATTTATAAATAAACTAAAAAAAGAAAAATAAATCCAACAAGAATTATTGAAAACTGAATTGCTCAATTTGCAAAAAATAACATTTCAAATGAGCTTAAGAATATATAGACATTCAAAGAAAGAAATTAAGTTTTTGTTTGCACACAAATTTCTGAAACTGACCCTGGCCAACATAAAATCGGGATGCTAATGTCGCTATTCAAACAATTACTGTGCAATTGATTAGGTTCAACACAAAGAGGGTGATACTGAAACTCTTAAAAAGATAGTCTACTAGATGGAGAAGAGGAACATTTTGAAAAACTCAGTGTCTGATAAAAATAAAAATAAGGTGCCAATTTGGCCAAGCACGTAATTTCTTCATATTTATTCATTTTTTGTTATTTAATAACTTCGTTGTTCATTTATTGGTAATGGTTATTATTTCATATTTTCGCAAGGAACATGTTTGTTAATTTATTCCAGGTTACAGTAAAAATGATAAACACTGGACATCCATTAAATCTAATAAAATCTCCTGATAATTACTCATAACTTCTTCATAGTCACAATTCAATTCCATTCGCTAAATATTTATAAAACAACTAAGTTCGATATTTCCATTACCTGTAACCTTTGGAGTGCTGGCAATGAAATCTTTCCACAATCTACGACGTGCCTCTTTAGCTTGACGTTCGGCAGCTCTGAGTCGATCAGCACCTGATTTCATGAAAACAATGGACCAGTCCACACATCTGGCAAAACCTTCTTTCAAAAGGAGTTCAGCAATGTTGCCTTTAGGATGGATAATGGTGCCAATGAAGTTGTTGTTGTTGACAGATTCAAGAACAATCTCTACATCTCTCTGAAGGAGCCGTACCTCAACAAAGAAACGAGCTTCTTCAGCAAACTCCACCTTAATAGTAGGATCTGGCTTGCCATAGCTATCGAGTTTGAATCCAGGACACTGAAAAATAGTACAATACAAATAAATAAATAAATTTAATAAGTGTTGAGCAACATATGAAACATTTTTCATAATGACTTTGAAGTAAGAGAGCTTCAACATCTCAATGACCTCGAAAAAAAAAAGTTCTTAATGGATCCAAAGAAGCCAACATAAAATTTCGAAACCGGTCTGCAAGTGTGCCTGTCCAATAATTGAAAATTGATTCCGGCAGTTGTATGGCCAACAGCATATGCAGGAAATACTTCAGTGAAGATTCCTGCACCGACACCTGTCAGATATAATCCAACGCCCTTCGTGGTATTAGCCAGGGGAGTAGTTGTTTCTTGATAGGTGTCAGTCCATTAACCTACAGTGTAGGGAGTTTGAGACTGGCCTGAACAAATTTTTCTTTTATATGATTTGATTTATAGCCAGAAAAGTTCTTGTTTTGTATTCATACTGTTAGAGGTTCCACTTTTACCTTTTAGTACCAGTGTAAGTGAAGTGAAATTATAATTAACTATGAAGTTTGTTATTTATATTGGAAAATTCACTATTTTATCTAGCATTATACTGAAAATGTGATAATTATCACACCATAGACAGTATTAAATGCAAAAAGTACAAAATTTAGAAAATATAATTACACTTACTCTTATTCCTGATATCATCAATGTTATATGATGAAAGTCCGGCAATAAAAAGGCACGAACAGTAGATCCATCACGCACATGTTCAATGACAGCTTTGATTGGTTTATACTGTTGTTGTTCAACAAAGGCCCTCATATTATCTACTGACCACTTGATATCACGAACATGTTCCTAAAATTTAAATGCGTAAAACCAAGATATGAATTTTTAATAAAGGAAACTTACAGCAGGATTTGGGCCCCACTTTCCTTTGCCAGCTGATTTGGCAGCATCTTCCAATTCGATTAAACGTGCCAGTTCTGGAGTTTGTCTTACATTTTCTCGTCTGACAGATACAAGACCTTCTGATACCAATGATTCCGTGATATTTTCAGCGGTATTGATATCTGCAACAAAAACCAGGGCACTTATAATTTAAGTAGATCAGTAACAGTAGATTAAGTAGATGAAGTAAATTAACAACAGTTATTTATTCACAAAAAATTGTAATAATAATGAAAAAAAAGTAAGAATAATAATTTCTATTAGAACAAATGCATTACCTTTGCCCAAGTAAACTACTCCATATTCGCGCATTGCATTTGGAGGTTTTTCAGCAGTGAATAACACCTCTTCTCCAATCAGTTTTTTTCGTAAAAACTCTCTAGCTTCCCATGCCCACGGTTCATCTTTTGTGATCTCAGCCCTACAATACAGAAAAGAAACATTTGGAAAAATAGTGAAATAAAATCAATGCTATATGTTTTATAATAATAAATCACCATCATTGTATAGATCAGCAGGAATCTTCTTGACGAGAAATGATAATAACAAGTGATAGTACAGAAAATATGTTTACTTACTGATCTCCTGTTCCGGCTCTCCTAGCTAATTTGGGGGCTGTTATTCCCGAAAAGTTAATTTGTTTCTCTGGTGGAGGAGCTCCTGACGAGGCTCTAATGATCACAGAATCTCCAGAAAGAATCTAAACAAAAATAACTATCAATAGAGTCCACAATATTCTTAAATAATGCCAACTCATAGCTGATGATTTTATAACCTAAAATCACTTCTATAACTTACATTTGATTTGTAAATTGATGGAAAACTACAATAAACTTAGCAAAGTTTGACCATGAAAATAATGAATATCATAAGTTAGGAAGTCCATATGCAGGACTCACATGCCAACATAGCACCATTTCAACCAGTATTTGGGGTCACTTCTTTGAATAATTTGGGAAAGTGAATAAAAATTTATCTCAATCAAAAGATGATTGGTAGTACAAAACAATATGTGCAAATTCTGACCTGTTTTATTATTCCTCGTTTCGGTTGAGGTGTAGTTTGTGGCTGGGTCGTCATCGTGGTCCAATTTACAAATGAAAGGAGAAAGGAGAGACACTTTTTCTGTCATATCAATGAAGAATGTCAGCAACGTCAGCATCACGTGACTAGAAGTTACCTACAAAACTGCTTGCGTCAAGCAGCTTCCAAGAGTTAAAACTGCTCGAAAGCGCTTTTTTCTGCGCGAATGATTACTTGTATAAACTTATAGTTGTAAATTCTAATTTCATCTATATCAATCCCTTTGCAATACAATCTGAAATCTGGCATATTGCCAAGAAAATTCATAATGAAATCATAATCAGAAAAAATATTCCTTTAGAAAATGGGCTGACTACAAATTTCATTCATATTTCGAAATATGATGAAATTTGACATGTTGTCAATTTGAGAAGCGCTTTTATGCTGCATTCAGCGCATAGCTTTCCTTTTTTTGGCGTAGACGCAGCCTCACTAATACCAAACCCAGGGTTCGTATCTCAGAGTAATGATATATTAATAATATCACACAGACAAACAAAATGGAAAAATTGTCACCAATAAGGACGTTCAAAGAATGGTAAAACATCAGTCGTTAAACAACTAATCCATACAGAATGAATGTAAAACACATGACAGATACCTAGTCTTTGATTTGAAGTATTCCACTATTCTATTCCAAAGATTTCATCGGTCAAGATGGAAAATTAGCAACTGAAAGAAGAGTAAAAAATCAGTAAACGACAGGAAAGATTATGGCTTAATGAACCTGAATGGAAGCAAAAGCCAAAAACATAGAAAGAGAGGTTATCTGGCTGTTTATCAATACAGCAAAATCGTTTATATTTTGTCGGTAAAAAGTTAGTTAGCTGAAGTTCATTCTAAATTAAATCAACCGTTACATGAAGGTTGGTCTGAGTTCAATTGAAGAATATAGGATATTATAGGGGTACCGTTCGAACCGTGCTGACAATCGTACGTTAGAAGGTGAGACGTCGTTGATTCTTAGGTTCTTCATGTTTTGACTTCTGAGGATTATCGCTCGTGAGGGGGCGATAACTAATTTACGTACAAACATATTTTCGATGTGACACTCATCACATTCTTGAATTTGTGACTAGTCTCATCGGTGGTACATACCGGACAATCGAAATTTATAGTTTATGGATTCGATTTGATTGATAATTTTTGAAAAATGAAAGAAATTCTTCATGTCTATCTGAACGACCAGAACTTTTTATAAATATAGATATTATTTGTCCAATAATGCAATTTATTCGATAAGCACTCATTATCTATCGACATATTCACAGTTAAAAACAATTTTTTGACTGTTTTGTCAGTTGTCATTGACAACTGACAGTTGTCGATTGTTTGAAATTTAACAAGTGTTATCAGACAAGAGAAAAGAGAGGACGCCTAACTAGCAATCTGAGTAAGCGTAAGAAACAGTGCCTGGTTATCGATCGTCCGCCATTAGATTGGTGACTGAAGCTTGTGTGACATCACGACTATTTTAGCCAATTTTTGTGATTTATAACTGGAAAGAACGTTGATAGGTAGTTTGTTACAATGATTTTTTGTGCTGCATACCCGTTTAAAAGTAGTATTAACAAACAGGAACCAGATATTACGTTTCATAGGTAAGTAAAAAAGGCATCAAATAATAGTTGTTCTGTTTTATCATATTTCAAGTTGTTTTCTATTATTTACCAATTTCGTATTTATATAACGTACGTGTCCCAATGCCGGAATCATAATTATTACCAGTTGAGTTCGGTTATTTTAAGTTTTCATTCAATTCTCAGAGGCGTGCGGTGCGAGAATTTTTATGGACGTTAATGTACACTGAGCACCATATGTAATGGATAAATTAATTTTCTACGTTATTAACCATTTTCAAAAAAAAAACCTGAAACACGTCGATTTATGTATTCGAAAGGACACTCTGTGACATAAAAAAAATCCCCCTCCTCCTTCACCCCCTTCAACGTGACAGTCACCCCCCAATTTTTTTTAAATGCAAAAGGGGATCAGTGGTCTCGGTTGTATAGAGATTAGCACATCCGCCTTCCAAGCGGAAGACCGAGGTTCGATTCCCCGCCGGGCCACCGTGCTGGATAATCGCACGTTAAAAAGTAAGGTCTCGTTAATCCATTGCTCACACAAGTTTCGACTTCTGAGGGTTGACGTTGGTCAGCTGGTTATCGGAACGATAGGGGATCAAGTGATACTTCATCTTGAAGGGTATTCAATGTTCTGCACAGCCAAATCTTTATTTTTTAATTTAGTTCGTGCGTCAAAAACAATTGAATAAATTCCGCTATCTAAATCATTTATTAAAGCGGTGGCAATCAATGTGCAACTAACGTAAGTTTTCCGATCAAATGTTCAAACTAACAGCCATTTGTTTTTTGACAATAATAAAGGCGTTTGCTGAATGTTGTCAACATTTTGAATGGTTTCGGGACTGATACGTTCTATTTCTTCTCTAATTCTGATTTGCAAACTTTCAATATTGTTTGGTCTATTGACGTATACTTTGTATTTTAGGTAACCTCACAAAAAGTAGTCAAGCGGTGTCATGTCGGAAGAACGGTCTGGCCACTCTATGGTACCTCGTCTACCAATCCATCTGTTGGGAAAAACTTCATTCAGATATGCACGAACGTCAGCTGCATAATGTGGTGGAGCACCATCTTGCTGATACCAGATACTCCTATCTATTTGATTCGGATTATCATTATCTGGAAAAAGTCTTTTCAGCGTTGGAACTAAAAAATTAGTCAAAAACTTCAAGTGTGGGCCTCCATCGTCAAATGGGGTTTTTCTCGGCTCCAATATCGACAGTTCTGTCTGTTGACGATTCCATTGAAAAAAAGTTGACTCGTCGGAAAACAGTATATTTTTTTCTTAAACGAAGGATCCCGCAGACACCTGGCTTCCATTATTTTGGAAAACTCAGTTTTGCGATCTGGATCGTCTTCGTTGAGTTAATGTACCAATTGTGGTACTTTTCACTTTTAAAAACACGCAATATCGAACATTAAATTTTTTATTCAAATGTCACGGCTGACAAACAATGGTTGGTGAAAACAAACAAGAAAATTGATGGTGCATGGCAAATTGTAAAAGCGGATGTTTCGCGCACGAAGCACTTCCAAGCAAATGGTCGCCTGTTTTTTCGGAAAAAGTGGACATGTCGCAACCGCACCTTTAGAACAACGCAGAACAGTCACTTCTGAGTGGTACACAACTATTTGTTTACCAGTTGTCTTCCAAACAACGTCCCAAAACAACGATTTAATGAGTCATCCGCCGTATAGTCCTGACTTGGCACCGAATGACTTCTTTTTATTCCCATACGCAAAAAGCAAACTGAGAGGTCAACATTTTTCGACACCTGAAAAAGCAGTTGCTGCATTCAGAATGCATGTTTTGGAGATACCTCAATCAGAGTGGCAAAAGTGCTTCGTGTATAGATCTTCATTTTGAAAAACAATAAAGTGATTTTCGATGATTCATATTTGTTTTTGTTCTCTAATCCCGAAATATAAAAGGCAGCCGACGTATTACCAATACATTCAATTTTTTCCACTTCTACAATCTTTTCAACACGCGATTCCAAGAATAGAAAACCCATCTTACGAAGTTTTTGTCGCTTTCTTTGATGTCCTGTTATTTCAATTACCGTGAAAGCACACAACGATGATGTTCGAACATATCAGACATAAATCAGGTGAAATTACTGCTACGTATCACGGATCGTGAATAATTTATCAGAATGCCGTATCGTATCCAAGTAACTAACACATCAACACAGACAAAAGTGTATAACTGTGCCATTATCAGTCGTGCAATTTTTTCCGCCTCCTGCGGTATACGTCCAGATACGTTACATTGATTCGTTTGAATTATTTACAGAGTACTGTATAACAAATTAGATGATGGTCTCATTTGACTGATGTTCAGAGTTCATTTTTCAAATAACCGCTATGAATTTTACTGCAGTCGATAGTTTTGGGATTCCGTGCAACGGAGCAATTCAGAAACTAGTTTTCACAATATTATTGAATAATAATCAATAAATTTTCAATAAAAGTTCGAAATAATTCACGATACTGTACAATCTAACTGAAGTACTGGAATATTATGAATAATGAACAAATAACAGATCCTATCGAAATAACCAACAACTTCAATGAATATTTTATCCCTGTTGGAAAAGATCTGTCAAAAAAAATTAATAGAAACATGCAATATTCATTAAAAAAATGATGTGCAGCTACACATTGTTTTTGAACCCTGCAACAGAAAATGAAATAAAGGAAATTATCTCTCGACTGAAGAACAAGAATGCTCCCAGGATTGATTATCTGAAAGCAGAAACCCTAAAATTTGTCTCGAAATACATTGCACAACCACTTACCTTCATAGTCAATAAATACTAGAAAAGGGATATTTTCCTTCATCTTTCAAAATGGTAGTGGCCACACCTAATCACAAAAGTGGAAATAAGAGTGATGTTGCAAAGTACAGGCCTATTTCATTAAAAACTTGCCTAGCAAAAATGTTGGAAAAGGTTATTCGAAGAAGAATCAATAAATTTCTAGAAAAACACCGTTTAATGTCAGATTCGCAGTATGGTTTCAGAGATAATATGTCTACACAAGATCCAGAATATTAACACAAAAAATCTATCAATTCTAAGATGAATCGACACCATCAATTGCTGCCTTTATATATAGATGTGAAGAAAGCTTTCGGGATTGTAGATCATAATAAAAACCCTTGAAGATATAGAAATAAGAGGTATACCACACAATCTTTTCACAAGCTACCTAATGAATCGAAAACAATTTGTTGAAATGGGTGACAAAGTGAGTGATGAAAAGACCGTATTGTGTGGTGTGCCGCAGGGAACGGTGTTAGGACCAATTTTATTCAACATATACCTCAATAATCTTTTTCTCTTGAATACTCACTCCAAAATCATTAGCTATGCTGATGACACGGTCCTGATCTGTTAAGATGATGATTGGTTCAACCTGAAATTGAAATTAGAACAGGATCTGAGTCACAGATAGAAATGTCAGATGAAAGAGGCAGATAAAAGAGTTTATTATCAATATACTTTGAAAAAACATTGTACTTACCATTCAGTAGCTATGATATAGCCCTGCCTACATACGAAATTGCTCTCTCCGATGTGGCCCTCATCAGGAATGTCAAAAAAATTAAGTACCTAGGTATAATCCTAGATAGTCATCTCAAATGGGACCACCACATTCATTACTTGGTGGAAAAATCACAATGTATTCTATATAAATTCAAAAGTATAACCAGTATTCTCAATTTCGAACAAAAAATAATGATATACAGAAGTTTAGTAGAAATTATAGTATCACTGGCTGGGCGGAATCTCCGAAACTCATCTGCATTCCCTCGAAGTAATGCAAAAACTGTTCTCAGATGTATTCTGCATAGAGACTATACCTACCCAATCGACCTTCTTTATGAATAATCCGAAATATTTGATACAAGGCAGCTTTTTTTTATTAGTATAACCACAGCCCAATACACGCACAGAAATGAATTGATTATTTTGGACCATATTTATACCACCCTTCACAAAAAATTATAGTGATACCAGTCATGAATGAAAGAGTAGGTCGAAAAAGTTATCGATATTTAGGCCTAAAACTTTTCATCTCATTACCGACAAACCTGAAATGTGAGAATGTTCAAAAAAACCTCAAAAAATATATCAAATCTATACCCCGTGCAGTAATATCTGGAAAAATAGAGCACCTACACGAAATTTTTCAAGCTTCAATGTAGTACATCTTCTGAATATATTTCCCTTTAACTAATATAATGAGTCAGTATCATGAATTCCAAAATGGTTGCGTCATGTATGTTCATCTTGATTTAAGACTTTGCTCGCCTCGTTAGTGACTTTGTAGCAAACAGTAGCATTCATTTCCTATCAAGGCAGTGCTGCTTGGTGATTAAAGATAGAACTGATATCTCTGGCATAGAATGAATCCAAAATAATAGTCTAAGAGCCAGCAGGAGATCGACCTTCACCCATCAGATAACTTGATGAGACATATTTTTTATCAAATATAATTTATTAACAAACATGCCTATGATAACGTGCCTATCGAAAAGTTCACATAGCTATTTTTATTTGAATTAATTTTAATCAATTTTCTTTCATCACCTCCACTCTTTTTATAACCGAATGAATTTCATATCAACTGATAGTTTTTAACACATATAATATGCCTAGGTAGGCTTGCTTATATATTTCTGTGCATGGCTACCTAGCAAGCAGATGTGGACAGTTAAATCAATATAGGCGTAGCTACACCGATCTGTTAACCAATTGAAATTGATATCATAAGTAAGATATTTTAATAACAAAACCAATCGCATAGGCTTGCCTGCAAAAAAAATCGTATATGAAATGTTAATTCCAAGCTAAAAAGTTTTAGAATTGGAGCTATTTGATAGATGCGAGAGAGAGAGAGAGAGAGAACAGGACACAGCATAGCATGTATGCATTTTATATGCTTTGTCATAACCGCTTTCAATAACATAAATGTATTAAATTTTATTTTTCCATATTTATAAAACACTTATGTTTAATTTTGAATATAAAAAATTTTATATAATTTTAAAATAGTATAATTTAGCTTTAAAAAAATGTTGAAATATTTTTTTTATTTATTAATATATTAAATTACTTATTTTTGATTATTTCGCAGCTATATGTGATCGAAATCATAGTTATAATGAATTAGAGTTCAAAATCACTTTCGAGTGTAGATAAATAAATGTTTTGCCTGTCAATCACTTGTACACGAGCATGCGCACTAGGATACATTCAACGGACCTCGGACGCTCTATTTTCTCTCTCGCACCGATCAAATAGCTCCAATTCTAAAACTTTACAGCTTGGCAATACTATTTCATGCAAGATTTTTGCAGGCAAGTCTATACGATTGGTTTTGTAATTAAAATATCTTACTTGTGATATCAATGGGCTTGTTTCATGATTTTTGGTTTATAGTTAACCTGATAGAAATGTCAAATTGGAAAACAGTGCACTTTGTTTCAGCTCTCTAAGTACTGTAGTTTACCACGATCAATTTTATTGGTCAACAGACACGCGGCCAATTTAAATTCTTGCTTTTCGAATTGTTCTTTTTTCTGCAAATATAAAGAGATCTTGGAACCGATTAGGCCTGATAAGTATAATATACCCCTAACTCGATCAGTCTACAAGCAAACCAGTATCATTTCCCATAGCATGAAACAACCCCATTGTGGTCTACAAATATGTTGTCAGTAGAAATTCCTTATTGAATTTTGAAACCTGATTTTTCCAGATTTTTATAAATTATATAGACGTAATGGCTGTGAAGGAGGAAAGACAAGCAGAACTTGAATCTATCTATTACTTTTTATGTCAATGTCCTAAATGCTCAGGACCTGAACCCATGGAAATGACAGGGGCAGCTTGTCCTAATACAAATTGTGATAATTGTATAGATAGTGCGTCAATGAAGGATGGCCAGAAATGTGCTAAATGTGGTGAAACTATAACTGAAGAATTTATCAACACATTTCGAGATGTTATGGAAATGACCAACATGCATTTAAAAAATATGAAAGAAACCATATGTATCCTTTTCCACGAATAAAAGAATAGTCGACTGGACAACAAATTGGATTAGTTGATATTTTCAAAAAGTGTACTTGTTCACGTTTTAACTTGATTTACTTTACCAGACGTGAAGTTTGATAAAAATAGTGTAAAAATAAATCTTGACATTGAACTTGGCTTCCGTTCATTGAATGACTCACTTTATATTTTAATACCACAAGCATTTTCATTCAAGTATTCTATTTGAATTAATATAAAAATAGGTTTGTTTTCGATTATTTTTAGACTTCATCTTGGAACCAAAAATAAACAAGAAAGAGATTTTCTTCAACACAAAATGACAACCAGTATCAATTTTTTCAATATATATTTATTGAACTATTGTAAATATTCAATTCTTAACAAATAAAATCTTTAGATTTGGATGTTTGTAAAGTGTGTTTGAGCAAACACGAAGGAGTTTTGTACAAATACAATGTAAAACATGTCAAAATGCTGGATTTAGTATTTGACAGCTCAATTGAGTTTGGAAAATTTGATGAAGCTCTGAAGTATGGATTACAGTTGGTCAACGGTTTATAGTAAGTACTTACCTTTCACAAATATTTTTCAAATGATATTGTTTTATGAATTAAAAAAAATTATTGAAATATTTCTCATTTATAATTTAGTGACCTATCTGGTTATTATTTTTGTGCAAGCGGTGTATTTTGACCTCTTATTTATGAAAACTTTTTCAATATTATTAATTCTATATTACATACATAAGTGAAGTTGTTTTACCGGGTATGCATCCGTTGTGTATTCTTTAACCCTTCATTACCCCGGAAAAAAATTTACACTTGAATACCCAGGTGGGGTGTGACATACCCAATTTTGAAAAATCGCCAGAATAATAAAAAAAATATTTTTTTAAAATCTCGTTGAGTTTAATATTCCGTTATGTGTTGGATTTCACACAAACAATATATCTAACGAAAGCAATGAATAAAAAACTGAACTAGAATTTATTTTGTAGAAAACATTTTTCGTTAAATGAAAACACATGCACTTCTTATTTGGTAAACAAATTAAATAATTGGTACCATGAAAAATTTCAGATTGTTCAATAGCTAACTGAGGTTCAATATTTTCTGTGTCAGAATGATCTCTATGAACACTCAAATAGTCCAGTTCATTTTCAGACTCTGGTCCCCCAGCATCAGAGCTACTATCTTCTTCACACTCTTTCCAAAGAGCTGCAAGACGCTGCTGTTCCTTTTCGTAGCTCGCCATCGCTCACAATTATTGTGATGCGCTGATATATTAGATTATATTATTTATTTACGAAAAAAAAAACAATCAAAAGCTGACGATACCCTTTCACAATTTTTCCAACTCGAATACCACGGTGGGGTATGTCACACCCCGAAACACTTTCACGACTTCTAGACGCTCCGAAGATAGTACACCGACTAGCTATTTGATGTGTATCCAAAGCTGAATGTGTGAAGTGAAACTATAGGCAACTATGGTTGCATTCGTGCAATGATATGTATTGGGCTTCAGAATCACTGAACATATGGGTATCTCATACCCCACCGAGGTAATGAAGGGTTAACGGTCGGTGTTTCGCCATCGTCTCAGAAGGAATTATCAATATTTGTTACTGCTCCTTATTCGTAAAACTTGGACTTAATGGAGGAGATGCAATAGTTGTGTTTTTTCGTTTGAAGTCTAAAAATGAACCCTGTCAAAGACAGAGACAAAAAACATCTTTGTTCGCAATTAAATACTTACAAAATTTGAGCTCTATTAGTTGTATTTTGTTTTGATCACGATGGAGGCTCTACAAATATTAAACTGAATGACTGTTTACGAAATGTTTAGTAGGTAGAATGTAATTTTTATCAATATTAGGATCTAGAGAATCCTTGAATAATTCAAATATTTCAACTGTGACAGAATACCTATATTTCAGAGGTTTGTGTATGTTTAAGGAGACAACTATATCATGGCTTAATTTTTACATTTGCACAAGGAAGCAAACCCAAGCAACGTAATGGCCTCTTTCAAAAATTGTTAGGTGAATAGTGGTAAATTTCACTTTTTGTTAATACTATGAAGAATTGCAGCAATATATTTTGAGAAAAATTATAGAACACTTTGTTTTGAGAATATTTGTGATAGCATGGAATATCATGAATCAACTTGTGCATTCATTTATAATTCTTTTGTATCAGTCCAATTCGTATTTTATATTGATTGACAGCATGTACTTTGTTGTTACAATAACAACCAGCGTTATATAGGATATTCACGTTAAGAAGGGAATTACGTCATTTTCAGTAATTTTGTATATCCAACATAACAACGTTAAAATACCCAATGAAATGCGTTCTCTAGCGATGAAAGTAGTGAAATTTCATTTTGTAAGTTGCTCAACTGATAGTTAAATTTCAGACGTTGCCGAATCGAAAAAAAAATCGAAAATTGTTAGACTTTTCAGAACTAATCATTTCTTTTGATAAGACCTGTGTGTATTCAATATGCCTAAAGCATTGTCGGTGAAGTGCCATTCTAATTGTATTTCAACTAAGTAAGTAAGGTTAATAGCATTAAAAAAAACAGTACAAAAAAATTTGAAAGTTCGAAATAGTGCACATGTTGGCAACGCCGCAATGTGTTATCTTGTGACGTCATTCTCGTAACGTAAATATCCTATAACAAATGTTGCATACATGTATTTGTTTAAATTTGTGCAATTCAATAATCCATTTGTAATTTTTGTTATTTTCTCGATTAGAATGAACACTTGCAGTGTTACTAAAGGTGCATTGTTTTCATAGTTTTCAACATAGATTTAATATTTTAGTGAATACTACGGTAAAATGCATCCGATCACTGGTCTGCTACACTTGAAATTGGCCAAATTATTATTACATACAAATGAGCGGCAACGGGCTCTAGACAGTCTAGATCATCTGAGGAAAGCCAAGGACATTCTGGAAATAACACACGGATTAACGAGCTCATTGTTCAAGGAACACCTTATTCCTCTTCTAACACAGGCCTCCATTGAATATTCTAGATGATTATATTATTACATATTATTATTTTCATAAATGGATAGTGTATATATTTGTAGAGAAATTAAATTTTTATGTAAAAACTTGTAGCTGATATTGACTGGCAATGAACTACTAAGGAAATTTAATGCGACATTAGATCACTCGCACTCTCAACTTTTACAAGCTGAAAAAATTAAAATTGTAATGGAAAGTTAGAGTACTTTCTTGTATTTGGAGATGAGTATTCAAAACAACTCTTTAAAAATGGATCTTACTTGGTTACTGGCCTTGAAGAAAGATATGGAAAGTGGCAAAATTGCAACATACTAATATCAGAAACACATTATACAAGATCAAATGTTTTAAATTATCTAATAGAACAATTCGTTCAGGCCAGTTTCATCTCACCCACACAGTAGGTTTATAGACTGACACCTATCAGAAATCAACTGCTCCCCTGGCTAATACCACGAAGGGCGTTGGATGAGAGAGTGAGAAATGACTATGTGAATATGTTGAAAGTAAAGAAAGAGCGCTATTATGAACAGAAAATTGATGAAAATGAGCATAATACGAAAGAAATGTGAAAATTTTCTGATAGATTCGGCCGTTACTTGATGAGGATCCATAGTAATTTCATAAACTACACCTTACGATTTGATCTTCATAAACTTTATTCAAACAATATATTACATGTTTAGCTATCACAGTAGCTTTTTCAAAAGTGAATTGTATACTACAAGTTATTTTCTTAACCAACGTATTACTTGTTCTATATGCCATTTTAATATCTCGTTTACTCAGAAATGAAGCCACTTCTTCTGTTTGTCCAAAGTACCTTGAAGTTCTATAATTTTGATTGTCATACTTACCAATAAGAAAAATGTCTCGAATCGCTCTTACGTAGACTTTTTTGGAAAATATTTTGTTTATTCATTCAGCTTTAAACCCATTGTTTACTGTAATTTGACTGATGATTTTGAGTTGTTTATTGAAATTATCAAATGAAAGAGGAACATTGACTAATCTGTGAATCATGCTATTATAAGATGGTACTTTGTGTTGATATGGATGGGAAGAATCGTAATGT